>JAVTVY010056810.1:0-28298 GCA_036873755.1 Hanleya hanleyi | reverse complement strand
ACTATTCAAATTGAGGCTTGTTACAGTCTTGATATTCGATTAAAATAATTAATTAGGTTTCTGCATTTACGTTCGTTATCATCTGCGAACTAAATTGCTTGCCACTCTTTTCCACGCAGCAAGTCAATACCAAGACATGGTTTGCTTCTTCTATATAAATGATTAACTATTTCATTCTTAGGAAATATCATCTCATCTGATATGTTCGGCCAAGCCTTTTCGAAGGTTGCTAATTTTATTAATTTATTTTCTTTAAAATCAAATTCTACAAACAAGAAACATTTCTAGTCAGCATCTATGGATATCTTCCTATACTCAATTCGCGAATATGTTTGTCACTAAGTCATTCCGAAGGTGATTCATGTGCGAAGTTTCGGGGCTAGTTCACTAAACAAGGTCTGTGTGTAAGAGAATGATGTCGAATTCTCGTTATTATCTTTTGATACATCAAATTGTTGCATTCGCGAAAATGACTGCCAAGATAAAGTCAATGCGAAAGGTATCTAAGTATCAAAATCAAACTCAAAAACCCCTCCAGGAAAACAAAGGCTATAGCTTTTGGCCACGAGGTCCTCAATATAACTGCACGACTGCGAGGTATTGTTCGCGCACAGGGGTGTCTAACTCATTAAATACTACATAGTCATTTCTGTCCCTTCGAAGTGGGCTACCATTTGCAGTCGATCTGAACCCTTTCGTCGGTAAAATAAGCATTCAAGATTCAAGATTTTATTGTACAAACACCAGTCAAAAGCAGAGTACAAAATTTGAAGAGAAATACAAGAGAAACAATGGAACAGTGACATGAATATTAATATTTATATATATTTTATATCTGAGAGATATGTTATATCTGAGTGTTACCGTTGATATTAGAACCTTGATTTTTGGCATGAAGGTGCATTAGGGGCCTGTTACCAGCATGTTTCGAGCTGACCTACGTTTGCTGAAAATTTCTGGTGATTTTTGATTAAAATCACTGGTGAATCTAACTTGAGCCGTGCCCATCTCAATATAGGCAGGATTTCAACTGGGGGTCCAATAGTTCAGCGTGCGTCGGAGTTCTAATGCCTACCCTACTTCTTATGTCCTGTGACGTTATTCACACTGGGCATGAAGGTGCATTAGGGGACTGTTGCCAGCATGTTTCGAGCTGACCTACTTTTGATGGAAATTTCTGGTGATTTTTGATTAAAATCACTGGTGATTCTAACTTGGGCCGTGCCCATCTATATATTGGCAGGTTTTCAACTGGGGGTACAAGAGTTCAGTGCGTATCGGAGTCCTAATTCCCACCCTACTTCGTAGGTCCTTTGACGTTATTCACACTATTCTCATGTATAATAAATCCAATCCGGAAATTAACGAAGCAATAATCCATTCCACCGAATATAGTTGCAAATGAATTCAAACGCACTTGAAGACAGTGTTGTCATGTGAGATCGGAGGTTGAAAAGAAAAGTGTGGCAGAGATCACACTCTCTTAGCGCATGCGCATTTCAAAAAGTCACAAGAAGAAGAACAACAAGAACAACAACAACGCGAGCCTTCCGTAGACCTGCGTGCCGCAGGTTAAAACCACCAGAATCATGAGTCCCTGACTTGAGTTGCCGTCTCGCCTCATTTTGGTAATTTCGCCGTATCACGTGAGCAGTATACAAAGGGCATACACCCCTTCCGGGATCTGGCGTCAAAGGTCAATGAGGTAGTATTTGCTGGCTATAATCTCCGGTGTGCGAACCAAGGCAAAGATCATTGAGTGCACTTAGCAAATCGGACCTCATTTGGTTCAGTGCGCATGCGAACCGAAAGTGGTCTAAACCCTTATTCCGTATCCTCAAAAGTATATAAAGGTGATTTAACCGCATATTGACCTTTGACAATGCGCATGCGCGAAAAACGGGCGCGACCTGGGTATTAATGTCTGACCTATATCTGATATCGATGTTACATCATTGTTTACATCCGGGTCTTCGGTGTGGGGATGATTGAATGATAGGAAAGCATGTATTGACCTGTATCCGGGTACGGTGTTTTTCCATGGACTGGGCACTTTACATCCGGGTCCTTCTATCGGTGGGAAGTTTTACAGCCGGGGACTTTTCCATCCGGGTTGTTACAGGAAAAGTAAACTGATATTCGGTATTATTGACCTTTGGCACCAAATGTCAATCAGCGTTTGTGTGCTCAGGTGTTCTGCGCAAGTATGACGTCACTTCCGCTATGCGTGAATCGGGCGTGACATCGGGCGTAGACATATTTAGACTTGTTCTTGAACATCCCTCATCATTGGGACTTGTACACAGGTGATGACGTCACTTCTGGTGTGCGTGAATCGGGTGTGATCATGTTTTTTCCCCATTTATTCGGGTCCTACATCCGGGAGCGGTATATTGCTCGCCTAAATATTGCGGAGAACTAGGTGCTAATATCGTTCCCCGACTTATCGGGGTCTACCGACAGAGACAGGGTGAGAGTATGGGTGTATGCGAAATTCGGATTTGTCCCGAAAATATAGAAAACGGAACACCGACTTCACACCTAAACTAGGGGAAACCCCTATCAACCAGGTCTAGAGGGTCATATATACACCGGAGAGAGAACAACAGCAACACATGTTCATATAGTTTATTATCCACTCCCGTACATCATACCCACGCTGGAGGAGCCGCGTTGGGTATGTTTACAATACAAGTGCATGAAGGATCTTGTCCAATCAGAAGCCGCCATTTGGCACTGCATCTGTCATATTCGTTCTTGCCCGTTAGATGTATTCTCGGCTGCTCTTATCCAATCAAAAGCCGTCATTTGAGAAAGCTCAATGTTCGGTCATGTTCGCTCTAATCCGTATGTTCTAATCCTGGCCGGGCAGACCAGGATATTGTTCAGGCAGCATGTCCTGAAACAGTAGTTGGAATGGGGCATGGGAATGGACGTTTTGGGGTCGAGATGAACCAGTAGTGGGCGTACTGGGTCGGGGAGATTGCACGTTTTTGGAATACGCTTGCTTTTATGGATAGAAACGCCCGCCCACGCCTAGCTCAACGCTTCAACGCCTTCGTGAATTAGACCAAAAGTTCTCATTTCATGGAATTGTCACTAATTCATCGAAATGCACTGACGCCCGTCAACGCCCGTCGTTACGCCTTAAAGCCAATCTCAACGCCTTTGTTGACGTTCACGTCAACTATTATGTTCTATCACGTTATGGCGTAATTATCTATTGTAACATAATGACGTACACATCAATTATAACGTAATGACGTTCACCGTGAACACGTAGATAGATTCTAGACCAACCGTGAGCGTAGTACGTATCTAAGCTTTCAACTGACAACTTCGTCAGTTGCTTATTGTTATTCATATTCGACTGATGTATTCTCCTTCAATAAACCGACATTAAGTCTCTACCCGTATATATGCGATTCGACAGCCTTAACGCCCATCTCAACACCTTAACGCCCTATGTTAACACCCAAACACCCTATTTGAACACCTTAACGGCCTAGAATAACGCCTTGACGCCATGATGTAGACAGATGAGAGAACAACAACAACAAGGATGACAGGTCAATCATTTTATTATCCCTCCAGTACGTCATACCCACACTGGGGGAGCCGCGTTGGGTATGTTTACAATTCAAGAAGTCTCTTGTTCAATCACACGCCGTCCTTTGAAAAAGTTTAATCTTCGGCCATGTTCGATCTCATCCGTTTGTTCTAATCGTCGTCGGTCAGGCCAGGATATTGTTCGAGCAGCATGTCCCGAAACAGTTGTTTGCGCATTCTTATTGCATTTTCCAGGGCCTCGGTGGGTGGTAACCTCATATCCTCTTCCAAGTGAGGCTTGGTCTTCATGATGGACCTGTGTGTGCGGTCGCCTTTCATTTCAAGCAGCAGCAGGCTATACCGTTTATAGATGGCCATGACTGTTTTCCGGATGCAGGGCTGCATTTCGGTGCACGCCTGTTGAAGTTATCCTGTCCACCGTCTTCGATTAACACAGTATAACTACGAATAGCTTCATGCACAATACCATTCCAGAAGGTAGGTTCTGCCTCGTTTTCCTGGGATGTAGGCTGACTATCTGATATCAAGCTCTCCGTATCAGTAGATAGACTCTCAGCAATTTCGGTTTCGGTATCAGCCGGTGAACTATTATCAGTCTCTGTACCGGCTTCTTGTGCCTCGCAGTCTTCAACATTATCAGTCGGTGGACTCTCATCAGTCTCTGTATCGGCTTCTTGTGCCTCGGTGTCTTCAATCCCGTGTATATTTGTCTTGTGTCGCATCATATCGTAACGTCTGGTGAACGTGCGTTCGCTCTCACAACAAGTATAAGCCATGTTGACGGTTGAAAGTCGATTTTGCGCGTTTTGTAGACAGTAACGCACGTCAACGCTTAGTTTAACGCTTCAACGCCCTGGTGAACTAGCTCAGAAGCTCTGATTTTCATGGAATTGCCACCAATACATCGAAATGCAGTGACGCCCGTCAACTCCCGTCGTTACGCCTTAACGCCCGTCTAAATGCCCGTCAACGTCCGTCGTTACGCTTTGACGCCCGTCTCAACGCCTTAACGCCCCATCTTTACGCCTTAACGCCCGTCTCAACGCCATGATGAACTAGCTCAGAAGCTCTGATTCTTATGGAATTGCCACCAATACATCGAAATGCAGCGACGCCCGTCAACGCCCGTCGTTACGCCTTAACGCCCGTCTCAACGCCTTCACGCCCTATCCTCTACTATATCTGCGTATAGTCATTTAGATGCAGATCTAGTTGAGGAGGGGTATGTAGATCGATGTAAGTCGTATAGAAAGCATTTTTATGACTTCCATTGTCATTGTGGTGTATGAAAAGGTGCGAAATAATTATATTCTTGAAAACAATATAATAATAATCACAACAACAACAACATCGACGAAGACACCCACAGTTACCCAAACCACTGTGGAAGATACACCGTCAGTGTGATCATTTGCATAGACTTCGCCACCCTGTCTTACCGGGTATAAATGATCCAGATGGTTACAGGTTGCAGTGTGGTATCTGGTTCGGCTGAGCGAAGCAGAGCGTTACCGCAAGCCGGTTAGATCCTACAAGCCACACATCCAAACGGTGGAGGAGAAAGAATATAATTTTAATGATATTTACCTCACAGTCACAGAACACGGACTTTTCTTAAGCGGCTGCAGTAAAATATCGTCAGTGTGGTAATATGTCATCACTGTTACAGTAAACCCTATTAACATATACATTGGGTAACAGAGTTGACAAATTCATATATCATCATAAAGTTTGTAAAAATATCACACAGCAATTTAAACGCTGCTATTGTTAGAATGGGGTCCTTTTGGTTTGAGTGTTGAATAATAGAAATAGAAATAGAAGCTTGCAATATTTGAAAATCAAAGAAAATCCTCCCCCGCGCCGTTGACAGGGTCATATCTTATTTGCCTATATGAAGTCACGTACCTTTACGGCTTGAAGAATTTAACCCATTCACTAGGTCAAGGTAAATGACGCAACGTTAGTGTAGTAGTTAACTTGAAATGTGAAGATATCTTAAGATTGGCTTAACCGTGTATTTTAAAAATATTGCGAAATTCGGAAATTTGTGATGGTTCCGGAGCCATATAACAGTTATCAATCATCAAGGATAAATTCTGAGTTCTTACTGGATGATAATTCTTCATAATTGATCATAATTCTATTGTCTGCTATTGTCTATTGTGACATCACAGTTACGTCATATCCCCGGAATAATTTTTGCCACCATTTCAGATGTCCTAACATGGCAGGCGATGATCTAGGCAACATCTTCGCCTACCATCTATACGGTCAAAAGGATTTGGTCAAACTGACCAGATATTTCTGGGTGATGGACCTAAAGAATTTGGGTCAAACTGGAACAAACATTTTGGGTCCTTTTGACATCTGAAATGGTCGCCATAACACCAGACACCTTCTCAGTTACCATAACCCCAACACAAACGTTACACTGTGCAGATTAGAGACCATACGCGGCCATGACTGTAGTGTATCGTTGGTGTATTCATTCCTCATATCCTATAACATTTGGCTCATACACGTATCCTTCTGTTTCCGTATCACTCTGTGGTTTCTACTCAGTTACACTCACGCTATATATTTTCCACGAACTTCCGAAAAACGGATATTTTAAATAAATGTTAGATCAATTTATGTGTACCTGATCGGTCAGTTGAAAATTTAAATTGTACGGAGCATCTGCTCCTGTTCATGAGAATATCGAGGTTAGCTTTCCGTCATCTTCCGTTACTTCCGTCATCCCTATAGCCATGGTTCGTGACCTCACGATATGTACGAATACTGATTTTTGATCAAATTAAAGGTGAACTGCAAAGGTTTTCATATTTCCCTATTTATATTCTTCGCTAGCTAGTTAGTGATGGAAATATCAGCCCAAATACTCTGTTTGATTTTATTTGAAGTATTTTGTCTCCTGGTAGCTTTTGAAAAGTGATTCAAAGTTAGCATCTCAAGCCCGGCCGATTTCAGAAATGAAATCCGCATCGCTTATCTGCCCTTGTTTGACGTTCGATTGTGACGTCACATCAGACCATCTGGCCGGGCGTCAATACTGGTAACGTTCAGTCTCCGGGCGGCTGGTCTGACGTGACGTCACAATCAAGGAAAGATAAGCGATGATGTTTTGCAAATCTGAATTCAGCTGTGCTAGAGATACCAACTTTAAAAAAAATTCTAGCAGACAAGATAATTCAAATTAAACCAAGTGAAGTAGATAGACCGGTATTTCTATCATTATTCAACCTATATAAAATGTGAAAAGGAGAATCTAAAAACCTTTGCATTTCACCTTTAAGGGGGATTTATACACGAAAATTTTATCAATTTTACCACCCCTTCAGTCTAGTGATTTCTTCCCAATGGCTTAGCGTATGGTCATGAAAATCCACTCACTCGTCAATCTCGACACGAGGAAGATGTTGAAGCAAAAAACGGGGGATGGGGGAGGGAATCATATTTACATTATTTTGTAAGTAATTTTAGTCATTGGGAATGTCAATCGGGCTAACCCAGCTAACTATAAGAATCCCAAATGCAGGGTAAAATTGACTGACAATAGGTGAATTTTCATGATCCTACTCCAAGCCATTGGGAAGAAATCACCACAGACTTGACAAGGGGTGAACAAATTTGATTAATCAGATTTTCGGGTACCGGTAAATTCCCTCTTAAGGGTCGGGCAACATGTATATTTTGTCCTCTGAATATTTTGAATTCATATTTTCGTATTCGTGGTTGTTTTGACTTGAAAGAGATTCCTGATCGGAGAGTTTGATATCCAGCTTTTTTCTCTGCGTAATCTAGGCCTGGTTGATCCGAAAGTATTTTATTTTCGCTGAAACCAGGAGGCTGTATCGTAGTTAGCAATCTTTCACTGAAAAACACCGAGAAATAAAAATATTCCAAAATTAGTACAAAAATAAGCCGAAAAATTGCGTCATTGTGATGTCATCATGGCTGCCAACGATTTATTTTTTACATTTTCTGGTTGACCTTGACACATATATATCGCTGGAAGTTTCAGTCCCTATTCGCAGCCACCTAAAATCGCCCAGGTCAGGTACTAAAGTCTGTCCACTTTGGAGCTGGTCAAAAATCAATGGTTAAGTCTACAAAAGTGTACTTCTTTGCAGCGTGTAGAACACACTGAACTCTACAAAATGACCACCATTTCTCCGTGATATCGATAATAATATATCACGCTTGAAACAACTTTTCAATTATCTCCATATAAAACTCCAGTACAGTTGTTTCATTTACCGGGCATCAATTACAAAGAAGGACGCCATAATATATTCATGCATGCTCATTGGCACAGAGTTCACCGATGCCGTATAATGTAATAACAGACGGTCCGTCGGTGTGTCGCTTATATCCCATGCCCAGTGAAATTGCCGAATGATAAACCGCACACACCTCTGTGACCGTAAACGGCATTGTTGACCTTTGTGCTAGACAACACGAATACATTATGACGTCTCCCAATGTAACTGATTCCCGGAAAATAAAACGACTGAACTGGATTTTTTGATGGAGAGAATTACTAAGTTATTCCAAGCGTGATATGTTATCGATATCACGAAGAAATGGTAGTAATTTTGTAGAGTTTGGTTTGTTCTACACAATGCAGAAAAGAAAATTAAGCCAGAGTTAACTGGTGATTATTGACAAGCTCAAAAGTAGACGACTAATTAAAATGTACAGACTATAGTTATAGGTAGACAGAGTGTAAGGAGATGATACGATAAGGCGGGAGTTTTTACTTTTCGCGGTGGGGTTGTAATAAAATAAAATGTCATAAATATAATAGTATTTTAATGTAACCGCAACAGAACATATATATGTACACAATATTGCGTTGTGACATCAAATTGAAATGCGCAGCATGTGCTGTTTCCTGAAAAAAAGGGTCTAAATCGAGTTTTCAAACACATTTAGACACGAAGAACCCCTTGGACCAAAACACCATTTAACCTAGCGATGTACGGTAGCATTATATCTCTATTGCTAGAAAATCTTTTTTGTCCAAGGGGTCCTTCGTGTCCAATCCAGATAAACCAAGATGGTAAATCAGGGAAATACCATCTAGACGTAACGCTATGAAAACTTCATGCGAAATGTTCGCCGATATTCTACGATATTCCATAATAAGCCAATCACGACAATTTCTGCCTTTTCTCTCTGAAAATGATTGACATTTCGTTTACGAAGATTAACATCTTCGCACGGCACAATCTTTTGATATTTTCTAGTCTCTAATAAAGCCAGACTTTTCGGCGGGAGTAAACTCTTTGATCTTTACGGTTTACCAATCACACTCTCTGGAAATGATGCCATATTTGGATACTGTTTCCCAATCATGTTTATGTATTAGTCCATGTGCTACCGCATGTTATTACTGTGGGTGTGATTTTGAAATTTTCTCACCAAGCTAGCCACCTGATTGGCTAACAAATGTAGTTTCAAATTGGCACGGGATTTATATAGCGCTGAAATCAGATATAATATTCCGTGATATTGTATCTGAGTTTATTGATATTGTTTCGTGTCAAAATGTGCGTGTTTGAATGACTGGATTGAGGCAATTGTTTTTTTCGATTTCAACCACACCACTTATAAGCCAAAATCCCGCCTTATCACAATATCTCCTTTCCAATAATTAGCTCCCTTAATTTTTTGGCACTGTCGAAGGCTCCAAGTTGGCATTTGTCTCCCATCTTGATTCGAGACATGCGAGCCATATTGAATAGTCTCCGTTGACAAAACATCATTTTTCAACATTCATTCTTGCTTTTTTGTTCATGTCAAACACGCCAGGATAATTCTCCTACCATTTTTCCTCTTTTGAATATTTGGTCTTCATTTCCTATTTTACTTTGTGAAGGGTACGTGATGTTGAATTGACACCATCTGTTAGTTAGAATGTCATTTCTAATTTTCTCTCTTTTGAAAGGAGATATAAATGGTGCTGTTGATATCGAAAAAATAAAATGTCGTAAAAATAAGTGTGTTTTAATGTAACGGCAGGAGAAACTGTACACCACATGTGAAGTTCTAACTCGATTGTGTTATAATTATATCTATGTCATGAAATTGAAATCCGCAGCGTAGTATTACGTGTATTTCGTGAAAAAAAACGATCGCGAAATAGCACATGTTGCAGGGTTTGATTTCATGTCATAACTATAATTATAACGCAATCAAGCTAGAACTTTCACACACTTAGTGCCTATATTTTCTCGTGCTGTTACATTAAAACAGAATATGGCTATAATTGGACGATCAAAAAATAATGGCGTATCTGACATGACTAAAATTCAAGAGTGAATATTGGGAAATTAAATTCCATCTACCCAAGGGGGTTTACTCAACATATCTTTTCTGTCTCGAAGCAAATGAGAAATGTCAAAATGACATATCTGACATTGCTAAAAATTTCACAGGACAGAATATTAGAAATGACACTCCAGCACCTCAACGTGGCAACACAATATGGCTTATCTTTCACAAAGTAAACTAGAAGAGGAAGTTTAAATTGCCCTATCTGTGATATCCAATTATTCAACAGAGGGAAATCAAACTGGAGTATCCGGTATGACTGTAAGTTCTAGTGATTCATGGGAAATGATGTTCTATCTACCAAAGGGGAACAACTCAGTATGGATTGTAAGACTCAGACTCAGACAATTCAATGACGTTCAAGTGAAAATGATGTTCTGTTTACCTAAGGGGAACAACTCGATGTGGCTTGTCCGTCTCGAATCCCCAAAAATCCCAAATTGACATATCTGAGAAAAATAGAAATGACAATTCATCCAGCTAAGAGGGGTAGCTCGACGTGGCGTATCCTCTGCAGAGTAAAACACATGTACGAGTGGAAGATCAAACTGATATATCTGTTATATTCAAGCCGCGAAATTGGAGGGAATTCAAACTGGAGTATCTGACATAACTTATAAGTTTAAATACACAATCTTGGCAAATGATATTCTGTCTGCCCAAGCGGGGGCTACTCAATATGGCTTTTCTGTCTCAAAAGGAAAATGGGAGAAAAATACCAAACTAGCGTATCTGATTAGATATGCATGGTATTCCATCTAAGGGGACTAACGTATCGGCGTATCGGCGGATTTGGCGTATCGTTCTCAGTGTAAATGGAACAGAAAAAAAAACAAAACTGATCTATCCGACATATTGAAATATTCAAAGGAATGAAAATATCAGATACTTCAAAATGCCTTCAGCGACCAGTTTAACCTATCGGTCCTGAGCGATTTGGGGTGTAGGGGTTGGGGAGAGCGCCCCCTCGCCTGTTGGCTGGTCACAGTGTCAGTCAAACACACATCCAGGTCAAGTAGGGTTGAACGAAGGAATGACCCTGATGCCGGTGTCAATCCGAGTGTGCAAAGAGGCGTGAACCGGCCTGAGCCTTACTCACCTGGACAGTTTTGAGCACATTTAGGCGATTTTAGTTTCTCTCTGAGCTGCAACACGAAGGCAAGTTTTAAATTGTAATAACTGATATAAATTTGGCAAATGCTTCAAAAATGTGAAGGAATGACCATACTTATCCCAGCGAAAATTTTGGCAACTTCACTTAAAAATTTCTCGGACATCGCTATTTATATATATATTGCTCCACGTTGGGGCATAGAGCAAAACGAAAATCAACCATCCTTTAACATTTATCCACAGACGAAGCCAATAACGAGTAAGGCTTCACTTCTTACTTACATCGTGAAATTCTTACCGGGACACCGAGCTAGCCACCTGATTGGCTAAAAAATGTAGTTTGAAGTTCGCACGGGATATATATAGCGATGAAGTCGGATATGACCTTATATCTGAGTTTACTGAGACTGTAAACCCCTATTTTTTTCTTCGGAAATGCTCACTCCAAATATGAAAGTTGCTGTTAATTTACACCAACAAATATGACTACTTGAGAATCAACTTCCATTAAACCATAAAGAATTGTTGTATATTCCACAGCTGTTTGCTATGGCCACTGTTTGCAACCAATATTTTACAATGATGGTAAAAACCCAGACTTTAAATCATAGGTTTATTTGTCCAGCAACATTGAAAAAATAAAATAAATTAATAATATTGAAATTTGACTTCAGCATATATATTTACTACCAAAACATGGCATTGTATTCCCCATTTTTTGTAAAAGCGGTAAATTGCAGCCAAAGTGGACTTTAATTGACAATAGTCGACCAGTCGTCCGATAACATTATCTAGTTGAAATTAGATATTGGTTATCGCCGGTGTACAATACGGCGCAGCTGTCATCATCATGACAACACCAATATAGGAATTCGTTTAAAGAAGAGAATAGATACATGTATCATTTCAGAACTTGTTCCCAGATTCACTCTTTATTCTTCACACCACAGATGTGGCAAATGAGAAACATGTTATAACTCAATATTCCCAATCAAATACGCGCTAGGCGAGACGTGGCCATCTTACAAAACATCAATGCAAACCATTAAATTATACAATACCATAAAACAGTTCATGTACTATTACTGTGATATATGTAATACTAGCTTCGGTGGGGCCTTCTCCTATACTACGTGAGAACAAGGCTCCGGTGCCAAACCATTCACCAGATGTAGTTGTTGGGAAAGTGCCGGACGGGCAATATTTGCCTAACCCGTTGACCATAACTAATAAAAATAATTCGATAATTCTCACGTAGTATAGACGAAGGCCCCACCCGAGCTAATCTAATCAACCCGAGTTGTCGAAGAATATAGACTTCCTGAAATAGAAGAAATAATGTTTTCATAGAGTGCTCAATGGTTATTTTAGGCACGTTTATAATGTGGGAAAGTTTATATTTTAGGGTAAGGATGAATAAACTTTCCCACACTAACCGTGCGTGAAATTGAGCACGCCTATAAAAAACATTATTTCTATTCTATTACACTACCCAAATTGATTATCAACAAAGAGTATGATGAAAGCTTGAAAACATATTTTAAACTTTGACAACCTTTCTCCTCTTTCCTGAAAAAACTCGTCCACTAATATTGGCACGGTGCTCCCTTCCCGGTTGGCTTATTGCGAATGTCAGTGGACGAGTTTACGTGATCTCTCAAATGGAGAGTTATTCTGTGAGCTGAGCCAGGCTCTGTGAAAATACTTTGATTTAGGTCTATATGTGTCACTTTGTTAATCCATTTCACGATGAAAACAGCAGTTAAACTTGACAAAGACATTTCATCTTGTAATTTATTTGTGTGTGCATTCGATTGTATGAAACAGACGACCCAGTCCTTCTCCTGCGTTGTAAGAAGAATCTCCTAATGAACACCTGCAATTGACGCATGTACATTTCACACAAAATGTGAAAAAAACACGCAATAATTGCACGGTTAGCAAGTTGTTATAAACACAAGTGTTACAGAATTGCTAACTTAACGCCGGGGCTAGGAGCCGCATGGACTCATTTCCTTCAAGATCCCCACGTTGTTCATATGGACAGCCGACTGAGATACATCATTCTCTATTAGAAACCGACTTTAAATGATAATCATATGGATTGAGAATACTGATCAGTGATACGGATTTGATATTTCTGAAACATCATGATGTCTTGCCTGCATCATTGAAACTGACCACTTCTCTCTCACAGGAAACTATAGCCTATTTTTTTTGTGTACTTTGATTGTTATTTTGTTGTCCTTTTTTGGTGTCATTTGATGTTAATGCTGTTATATAAAATAGGTCTTTGGATTATGGACGCGGAGATTCGTAAATGGACGAAGGTTGAATAATGGGCGACGGATCAAACGCTTGTAATTGAAGGTATTAGGGGGCTTGGGGATCATATGGCTCATGGGTCCGACCCCCTCCCACCCCCTCCCCCACCACACTTTTTACATGCTACAGAATTGACCAGAAATGCTGTCAGGATTCGCCAAAATGTCGAAGTTTTCATCTCAAAGGAAAATAAATATATCTTCCTTGGGATCGTTACACGGTAAACTAACAAAGCAATCTCACGTTCGGCTATTTCCGTATTGGCGGAACAAGCCTCTCACATAGAACGCACAAATCCCCACTGGTGGGGAGCGTATGACGATCACGCAGTGAGCCGGCTAAGAAATAGTGCCTTTGATAATCGAGAGATCCGGGTGCATTTTATTGTGAAATTCAGTTAATTTTAACCAAACGAACATAACTCATTCAAATTATACAAAACTATTTCTATGTTTAGTTGAATAATAGCAATCTATCACCAGAACTCAGCAACTGGGCTAATTTCCGCCAATACGGAAATAGACGAATGCGAGATTGGTTCCGCCGAAAATTAATTGTGTGCATGATAAGATAAGATTCTTTATTGCACTGAGCATCCCATTTGGGACAGAGTACAAAACATATAAAAAGTAGAATAAAATATAGCCGCGAGCGGCAATCCTCGGGTTGCAAGCACATATCGCAGGCAATGAACCAACAGCAGTAGTTTTAGACCTGGAAGCCATCCTATTTGGCAAAACGTCATTTGCTTCCTCTTAGATCTAACCTACATAGTTACCGCTGAAGAACAATCTGTCAATTCGCAAATTTGGATGATTTACATCTGAGAATAGAGGGAAAACTATTAAAGGTACGTTAAAATGGTTCACATATTTCCGAAAGACCTGCTCTTGGACAATATAATGCAACAAACTGCATGGCTGTACTTCCCATAGTTCTTGAGTTATAGCCTGTAGAAAATGTGCTCCGTTTCTGACAAAATTCAAGATGGCGGCCAAACGACGTGACCTAGGAGCAAAACTTTTGCATATTCGTGATCGCTGTAGCCACTTTCCCCGTCCAAATCCGTCCTTTGAAAATCCGACAATTTTGATTGGTCAATGGCGGCCATTTTAATTTACGGAACAACTTTTCGAATCATAATTTGGGAGCCCCAGGTTCATCGAACATGTGTGCCAAGTTTCGAGGGAATCGGTCCATTGGTTCCAGAGAAGATCTTGGAAGGTTTTACGGTAAATCCAAGATGGCCGCCAAAGCATCTGACCAATCGGCTTCTTCTTTGGGTATTAATTAGGTCTAGTGGGCTCATGCACCACGAACCTGCCATATTCAGCATCGGCGTGTCCCATAACGTACATATAGTTACTTTCGCTATCAAAATCTGTTACATGAAAATCCGATAATTGACAAATTTGGGTAAAATACGACAGAGAATAGCGGAAAAACTATTGCAGAGGGATGAAAATGGTTGACATACTCCCAAAAGAGCTGCTCCTGTACAACATAATGCAACAAACTGCTAGGCTGTACCTCTGGCAGTTCCAGAGATATAGGCTCTACAAGATGTGCTCCGTTTCTGACAAAATTCAAGATGGCGGCCAAACCACGTGACCGAGGACCAAAATTTTTGCATATTCGTGATCAACATATCGTAATGCATATATGTAGCCACTTTTCCCGTCCAAATCCGTCATTTGAAAATCCGACAATTTTGATTGGTCATTGGCGGCCATTTTGTTTTACTCAGCAAATTGTCGAGTCATAATCTGAGAGCCCCAGATCCATAGATCATGTGTAACAAATTTCGAGTCAATCGACCAAGCGGTTCCAGAGAAGAAGATCTTTGAAAAAATATTTTTTTGGAGGATAAATCCAAGATTGCCGCCGGGGCTTTTGCCCAATCGGCTTCTTCTTTTGATATGCATTAGATCATCGATGCCCCAATATCTGTGTGAAGTTTCGACTTCATCGGTTGAATGCCGGCCAAGAAAATTCCCGGACAAAATCCGGCGGAATAATAATAATAATAAGAACAATACCAAATATAGCCGCGAGCGGCAATCCTCGGGTTGCAAGCACATATCGCAGACAATGAACCAACAACAGTAGTTTTAGACCTGGAAGCCGATTTGGCAAAACGTTATTTATTCCTTTTAGATCTAACCTACATAGTTACCACTGAAGAACAATCTGTCAATTCGCAAATTTGGGTGATTTACATCTGGGAATAGCAGGGATACTATTGAAGCTACGTTGCAATGCTTAACATATTTCCGAAAGAGCTTCTCCTGGATAATATAAAGCAACAAACTGCAATGCTGTACCACCTATAGTTCCAGAGTTATAGATCCTAAAAGATGTGTTCACTTTTTGACAAAATTCAAGATGGCGGCCAAACCACGTGACCTAGGTGCAAAGTTTTTGCATATTCGTGATCGCCATATCGCAATGCATATATGTAGTCACTTTCCCCGTCCAAATCCGTTATTTGAAAATTCGACCATTTTGATTGGTCGATGGCGGCCATCTTTTTTAACGGATGAACTTTATGAGTCATAATTAGGGAGAACTCTGTCCATTGATCATGTGTACCAAGTTTCACAACGATCGGAGCAGCGGTTTCAGAAGGGAAGATCAATGAAGGTTTGGAGCTAAATCCAATATGGCCGCCAAACCATTCAGCCAATCAAAAATATTTGCTTTCAGTGCAACAGACCATCGCCTTCCCGACATATCGCAGTGACCTAGAAATCCGTATCTATCAGGGTTCAAGAGAATAAGCCGTTGCAAAATTGGCAAAGTTTTTCACAGAATTCAAGATGGCGGCCAAACCACGTGACCTTGGACCAAAATTTTTGCATATTCGTGATCGCCATATGGCAATGCATATATGTAGCCACTTTCCCTGTCCCAATCCGTTAAATGAAAATCCGACAATTTTGATTGGTCAATGGCGGCCATTTTGTTTTATGGAGCAAAATTTCAAATAGGATTTTGAGAGCCCCAGATCCATCGAACATGTGTGCCAAATTTCGAGACAATCGGTCAAGTGGTTCCAGAGAAGAAGATCTTGAAAGGCTTTAGGATAAATCCAAGATGGCCGCCGGCGCTTTTGACCAATCGGCTTCTTCTTTTGATATGCATTAGATCACACGTACCCCAATACCTATGCGAAGTTTCGACTTCATCAGTTGAGCGGCGGCTGAGGAAATTTTGTTACAAAATCCGGCGGAATAATAAAAATAATACCAATAATAAGAGGTTTGCACGCCTTTGGCTTGCAACCCTAATAATAAATATAGCCGCGAGCGGCAATCCTCGGGTTGCAAGCACATATCGCAGGCAATGAACCAACAACAGTAGTTTTAGACCTGGAAGCCGATTTGGCAAAACGTTATTTATTCCTTTTAGATCTAACCTACATAGTTACCACTGAAGAACAATCTGCCCTAAAAGATGTGTTCATTTTCTGACAAAATTCAAGGTGGCGGCCAAACCACGTGACCCAGGACCAAAATATTTGCACATTCGTGATTGCCATATCACAATGCATATACGTAGCCACTTTCTCCGTCCAAATCCGTCATTAGAAAAACCGACAATTTTGATTGGTCAATGGCGGCCATTTTGTTTTACGGAGCAAATTTTAAAATCGTGATTTGAGAGCCCCAAAACCATAGATCATGTGTACCAAGTTTCGAGTCAATCGACCCAGCGGTTCCAGAGGAGAAGATCTTGAAAGATTTAGGGTAAATCCAAGATGGCCGCCAAAGCATCTGACCAATCAGCTTTTTCTTTGGGTATCCGTTAGATCTAATGGGTTCAACTACCACGAACTCACCAAATTCATCATCGTTGTGTCCCATAACTTACATATAGTCACTTCCGCTATCGAAATCCGTTACATTAAAAATCCGATAATTGACAAATTTGGGTGAATTATAATGGAGAATAACGGAAAAACTATTGAAGCTGCATGAAAACCGTTGACATATTACCGAAAGAGCTGCTCCTGGACAATATAATGCAACAGACGGCAAGGCTGTACCTCTCGTAGTTCCCGATATATAGGCTCTACAAGATGTGCTCCATTTCTGACAAAATTCAAAATGGCGGCCAAACCACGTGACCGAGGACCAAAATTTTTGCATATTCGTGATCGCCATATCACAATGCATATATGTAGCCACTTTCTCCGTCCAAATCCGACATTTGAAAAACCGACAATTTTGATTGGTCAATGGCGGCCATTTTGTTTTACGTAGCAAATTTTCAAATAGGAATCTAAAAGACCCAGATCCATCGATCATGTGTGCCAAGTTTCGAGTCAATCGACCAAGCGGTTCGAGAGAAGAAGATCTTTGAAATAATATTTTTTTGAAGGGTAAATCCAAGATGGCCGCCGGGGCTTTTGACCAATCGGCTTCTTCTTTTGATATGCATTAGATCTCCCATTTCCCAATATATGTGTGAAGTTTCGACTTCATCGGATGAATAGCGGCCAAGAAAATGCGCGTACAAAATACGGCGGAAAAATAATAATAATAATAAGAACAATACCAATAATAAGAGGTTTGCAGCCTCTGGCTTGCAACCCTAATAATACCAATAATAAGAGGTTTGCAGCCTCTGGCTTGCAACCCTAATAAGGCCCCCTAATAAATGAATTTAGAGCTCCAAAAAACACTTTTTCTTGGTCAACAACACGTGGGGAACACGTTTCTGACCTTTGTTTTCGCCCTAGACGGCTCCTTCATCGAAATCAGAGAAAACGGTCCCTGGAGTCCAGAAATAGACTTGAATGGAGAAAGTTGAGCTTGGAATTTAGTCGCCCGGAGATAGCGCTTCTCACAGTATGCTTTTGTGAAGTTTACTTTCAGCCATATTCTCAGACCTACACAAATGTCACGTTCTACCATACCCCTGAAACTAATTATGCGATCATGCTGAAATTTTACAGTCATCATAGCAGTTATACAGCGAGTATATATGCCAAATTTCAGAATAATCCGACTCGTCGTTCGTGTAATATTACACAAATGTACTTCTCAAATGAGGTGATTTTCGGCATTGTCTGAAAATGTGACAATTTTGATTCCTCTATAGCGGCAAACGTATTGAAGCTACCTAAAAATGGATGGCATATTTCCGAAAGAGCTACTCCTGGAGAATATAATGCAACAAACTGCAAGGCTGTACCTATCGTAGTTCCAGAGATATAGGCTCTACAAGATGTGCTCCGTTTCTGACAAAATTCAAGATGGCGGCCAAACCACGTGACCGAGCACCAAAATTTTTGCATATTCGTGATCGCCATATCACAATGCATATATGTAGCCACTTTTCCCGTCCAAATCCGTCATTTGAAAAACCGACAATTTTGATTGGTCAATGGCGGCCATCTTGTTTTACGGAGCAAATTTTCAAATCGTATTCTGAGAGCCCCAGATCCATAGATCATGTGTACCAAGTTTCGAGTTAATCGACCCAGCGGTTCCAGAGGAGAAGATCTTTGAAATATTACTTTTTTGAGGATAAATCCAAGATGGCCGCCGGCCCTTTTGACCAATCGGCTTCTTCTTTGGGTATGCATTAGATCTTCCTATTCCTAATGACTATGCGAAGTTTCAACCAGATCGCTAAAGCGCTGTTGAAGAAAAACGTGTCACAAAATCTGCCGGAATAATAAAAATAATAATAAATATAGCCGCGAGCGGCAATCCTCGGGTTGCAAGCACATATCGCAGGCAATGAACCAACAGCAGTAGTTTTAGACCTGGAAGCCATCCTATTTGGCAAAACGTCATTTGCTTCCTCTTAGATCTAACTTACATAGTTACCGCTGAAGAACAATCTGTCAATTCGCAAATTTGGATGATTTACATCTGAGAATAGAGGGAAAACTATTAAAGGTACGTTGAAATGGTTGACATGTTTCCGAAAGACCTGCTCTTGGACAATATAATGCAACAAACTGCATGGCTGTACTTCCCATAGTTCTTGAGTTATAGCCTGTAGAAGATGTGCTCCGTTTCTGACAAAATTCAAGATGGCGGCCAAACGACGTGACTTAGGAGCAACACTTTTGCATATTCGTGATCGCCATATCGGAATGCATATATGTAGCCACTTTCCCCGTCCAAACCCGTCCTTTGAAAATCCGACAATTTTGATTGGTCAATGGCGGCCATTTTAATATACGGAACAACTTTTCGAATCATAATTTGGGAGCCGCAGGTTCATCGAACATGTGTGCCAAGTTTCGAGGCAATCGGTCCAGTGGTTCCAGAGAAGAAGATCTTGGAAGGTTTTAGGGTAAATCCAAGATGGCCGCCAAAGCATCTGACCAATCGGCTTCTTCTCTGGGTATTAATTAGATCTAGTGGGATCATGCACCACAAACCTGCCATATTCAGCATCGGCGTGTCCCATAGCGTACATATAGTTACTTTCGCTATCCAAATCTGTTACATGAAAATCCGACAATTGACAAATTTGGGTAAAATACGACAGAGAATAGCGGAAAAACTATTGCAGATAGATGAAAATGGTTGACATACTTCCCAAAGAGCTGCTCCTGTACAACATAATGCAACAAACTGCTAGGCTGTACCTCTGGTAGTTCCAGAGATATAGGCTCTACAAGATGTGCTCCGTTTCTGACAAAATTCAAGATGGCGGCCAAACCACGTGACCGAGGACCAAAATTTTTGCATATTCGTGATCATCATATCGTAATGCATATATGTAGCCACTTTCCCCGTCCAAATCCGTCATTTGAAAATCCGACAATTTTGATTGGTCATTGTCGGCCATTTTGTTTTACACAGCAAATTGTCGAGTCATAATCTGAGAGCCCCAGATCCATAGATCATGTGTACCAAATTTCGAGTCAATCGACCCAGCGGTTCCAGAGAAGAAGATCTTCGAAAAAATATTTTTTTGGAGGATAAATCCAAGATGGCCGCCGGGGCTTTTGCCCAATCGGCTTCTTCTTTTGATATGCATTAGATCTCCCATGCTCCAATACCTGTGTGAAGTTTCGACTTCCTCGGTTAAATGACGGCCAAGAAAATTCCCGGACAAAATACGGCGGAATAATAATAATAAGAACAATACCAATAATAAGAGGTTTGCAGCCTCTGGCTTGCAACCCTAATAATAATAATACCAATAATAAGAGGTTTGCAGCCTCTGGCTTGCAACCCTAATAAGAGGTTTGCAGCCTCTGGCTTGCAACCCTAATAAGGCCCCCTAATAAATGGATTTAGAGCTTCAAAAAACACTTTTTCTTGGTCAACAACACGTGGGAAACACGTTTCTGACCTTCGTTTTCGCCCTAGATGGCTCCTTCATCGAAATCGAAATGTTAGTACGTTGAAATAGGTACAGAAAACGGTCCCTGGAGTCCAGACAAAGACCTGAATGGAGAAAGTTGAGCTTGGAAATTAGTCGCCCAGAGATAGCGCTTCTCACAGTCTGCTTTTGTTAAGTATAGTTTCAGTCATAAGCTCAGACCTACTCAAATGTCACGTTCTACCATACCTCTGGATCTAATTATGCCATCATGCTGAAATTTTACAGTCAGCATAGCAGTTATACAGCGAGTATGTATGTCAAATGTCAGAATAATCCGACTGGTCGTTCGTGTAATATTACACAAATGTACTTCTCAAATTAGGTGATTTTCGGCATTGTCTGAAAATTTGACAATTTTGATTCCTCTATAGCGGCAAAACTATTGAAGTTACGTACAAATGGATGGCATACTCCCGAAAGAGCTACTCCTGGAGAATATAATGCAACAAACTGCAAGGCTGTACCTATCGTAGTTCCAGCGATATAGGCTCTACAAGATGTGCTCCGTTTCTGACAAAATTCAAAATGGCGGCCAAATCACGTGACCTAGGAGCAAAATTTTTGCATATTCGGGATCGTCATATCGGAATGCATATATGTAGCCACTTTCCCCGTCAAAATCCGTCAGTTGAAAAATCGACAATTTTGATTGGTCAATGGCGGCCATTTTGTTTTACGCAACAAATGTTCGAATCATAATCTGAGAGCCCCAGATCCATAGATTATGTGTACCAAGTTTCGAGTCAATCGACCCAGTGGTTCCAGAGGAGAAGATCTTTGAAATAATACTTTTTTGGAGGGTAAATCCAAGATGGCCGCCGGCCCTTTTGACCAATCGGCCTCTTCTTTGGATATGCATTAGATCTGACTATTCCCAATGACTGTGCAAAGTTTCAACTAAATCGCTACAGTGGTTTTGAAGAAAAACTTGTCACAAAATCTGGCGGAATAATAATAAAAATAAATATAGCAACGAGTTGCAATCCTCGGGTTGCAAGCACCCATCGCTACCAATGAGCCAACAGGGCCACATTCAGCATCAGCGTGTCCCATAAGAAAGATATAGTCATTTTTACCTCTCGTAGTTCCAGAGATATAGGCTCTACAATATGTGCTCCATTTCTGACAAAATTCAAGATGGCGGCCAAACCACGTGACCGAGGTCCAAAATTTCTGCATATTCGTGATCGCCATATGGCAATGCATATATGTAGCCACTTTCCCTGCCCAAATCCGTTGAATGAAAACCCAACAATTTTGATTGGTCAATGGCGGCCATTTTGTTTTACGGAGCAAAATTTCAAATAGGATTTTGAGAGCCCCAGATCCATCGAACATGTGTGCCAAATTTCGAGACAATCGGTCAAGTGGTTCCAGAGAAGAAGATCTTGAAAGGTTTTAAGATAAATCTAAGATGGCCGCCGGCGCTTTTGACCAATCGGCTTCTTCTTTTGATATGCATTAGATCCCACGTACCCCAATACCTATGCGAAGTTTCGACTTCGTCGGTTGAGCGGCGGCTGAGGAAATTTTGTTACAAAATCCGGCGGAATAATAAAAATAATAAAAAGAATACCAATAATAAGAGGTTTGCAGCCTCTGGCTTGCAACCCTAATAATAAGAGGTTTGCAGCCTCTGGCTTGCAACCCTAATAATGCCCCCTAATAAATGAATTTAGAGCTTCAAAAAACACTTTTTCTTGGTCAACAAGACGTGGGAAACACGTTTCTGACATTTGTTTTCGCCCTAGATGGCTCCTTCATCAAAATCAAAATGTTAGTACGTTGAAATAGGTACAGAAAACGGCCCCTGGAGTCCAGACTATGACTTGATTGGAGAAAGTTGAGCTTGGAAATTAGTCGCCTAGAGATAGCGCTTCTCACAGTCCGCTTTTGTTAAGTATAGTTTCAGCCATAAGCTCAGACCTACTCAAATGTCACGTTCTACCATACCTCTGAAACTAATAATGCGATCATGCTGAAATTTTACTGTCATCATAGCAGTTATACAGCGAGTATGTATGCCAAATTTCAGAATAATCCGACTCGTCGTTCGTGTAATATTACACAAATGTACTTCTCAAATTAGGTGATTTTCGGCATTGTCTGAAAATTTGACAATTTTGATTCCTCTATAGCGGCAAAAGTATTGAAGCTACGTAAAAATGGATGGCATATTTCCGAAAGAGCTACTCGTGGAGAATATAATGCAACAAACTGCAAGGCTGTACCTATCGTAGTTCCAGAGATATAGGCTCTACAAGATGTGCTCCGTTTCTGACAAAATTCAAGATGGCGGCCAAACCACGTGACCGAGCACCAAAATTTTTGCATATTCGTGATCGCCATATCACAAAGCATATATGTAGCCACTTTTCCCGTCCAAATCCGTCATTTGAAAAACCGACAATTTTGATTGGTCAATGGCGGCCATCTTGTTTTACGGAGCAAATTTTCAAATCGTATTATGAGAGCCCCAGATACATAGATCATCTGTACTAAGTTTCGAGTCAATCGATCCAGGGGTTCCAGAGGAGAAGATGTTTGAAATAATACTTTTTTGGAGGGTAAATCCAAGATGGCCGCCGGCCCTTTTGACCAATCGGCCTCTTCTTTGGATATGCATTAGATCTCTCTATTCCCAAACACTATGCGAAGTTTCAGCCAGATTGCTATAGCGCTGTTGAAGGAAAATGTGTCACAAAATCTGGCGGAATAATAATAATAATAATAATAATAATACCAATAATAAGAGGTTTGCAGCCTCTGGCTTGCAACCCTAATAATGCCCCCTAATAAATGAATTTAGAGCTTCAAAAAACACTTTTTCTTGGTCAACAAGACGTGGGAAACACGTTTCTGACATTTGTTTTCGCCCTAGATGGCTCCTTCATCAAAATCAAAATGTTAGTACGTTGAAATAGGTACAGAAAACGGCCCCTGGAGTCCAGACTATGACTTGATTGGAGAAAGTTGAGCTTGGAAATTAGTCGCCTAGAGATAGCGCTTCTCACAGTCCGCTTTTGTTAAGTATAGTTTCAGCCATAAGCTCAGACCTACTCAAATGTCACGTTCTACCATACCTCTGAAACTAATAATGCGATCATGCTGAAATTTTACTGTCATCATAGCAGTTATACAGCGAGTATGTATGCCAAATTTCAGAATAATCTGACTCGTCGTTCGTGTAATATTACACAAATGTACTTCTCAAATTAGGTGATTTTCGGCATTGTCTGAAAATTTGACAATTTTGATTCCTCTATAGCGGCAAAAGTATTGAAGCTACGTAAAAATGGATGGCATACTCCCGAAAGAGCTACTCCTGGAGAATATAATGCAACAAACTGCAAGGCTGTACCTATCGTAGTTCCAGAGATATAGGCTCTACAAGATGTGCTCCGTTTCTGACAAAATTCAAGATGGCGGCCAAACCACGTGACCGAGCACCAAAATTTTTGCATATTCGTGATCGCCATATCACAATGCATATATGTAGCCACTTTTCCCGTCCAAATCCGTCATTTGAAAAACCGACAATTTTGATTGGTCAATGGCGGCCATCTTGTTTTACGGAGCAAATTTTCAAATCGTATTATGAGAGCCCCAGATACATAGATCATCTGTACTAAGTTTCGAGTCAATCGATCCAGGGGTTCCAGAGGAGAAGATGTTTGAAATAATACTTTTTTGGAAGGTAAATCCAAGATGGCCGCCGGCCCTTTTGACCAATCGGCCTCTTCTTTGGATATGCATTAGATCTCTCTATTCCCAAACACTATGCGAAGTTTCAGCCAGATTGCTATAGCGCTGTTGAAGGAAAATGTGTCACAAAATCTGGCGGAATAATAATAATAATAATAATAATAATACCAAATATAGCCGCGAGCGGCAATGCAGGGGGCCAAGATACAGTCCAGTCTTGGCCTCCTTCAAAAAACACTTTTTCTTGGTCAGCAGCACGTGGGAAACACGTTTCTGGCCTTTGTTTGCGTCCTAGACGGCTCCTTCATCGAAATCAAAATGTTAGTAGGATAAAATAGGTAGAGAAAACTGTCCCTGGAGTCCACACAAAGCCTTGAATGGAGAAAGTTGAGCTTGGAAATTGGTCGCCTGGAGATTGCGCTTCGGATAGTCTGCTTTTCTGAAGTATACTTTCAGCCATATGCTCAGACCTGCTGACATGTCACGTTCTACCATACCTCAGAAACTATTAATACGATCATGCTGTAATTTCACTGTCATCATAGCAGTTACACAAGGAGCATGCATGCTGAAGCTCAGAATAAGCCGACTTGTTCTTTATGTAATATTGAACAACAATGCATCTCAAATTGTGTGATTTTCGGCATTATTTGAAAATTTGACAGTTTTGATTCCTCCATAGCGGCAAAACTATTGAAGCTAGGTAAAAATGGTTGACATATTTGCGAAAGGGCTGCTGCTGGACAATATAATGCAACAAACTGCAAGGCTGTACCTTTCGTAGTTCCAGAGTTATAGCCGGTCCAATATGTGTTCCGTTTTTGACAAAATTCAAGATGGCGGCCAAACCACGTGACCTAGAAGGAAAATTTTTGCATATTCTGGATCGCCATACCGCAATCCATATATGTAGTCACTTTCCCCATCCAAATCCGTCATTTGAAAATCCGATAATTCTGATTGGTCAATGGCGGCCATTTTGTTCTTCCCAGCAAATTTTCGTCAAGGATTTTGAATGACCCTCACCCATCGGTCATATGTACCAAGTGTCATGTCAATCGGTTTAGCGATTCAGGACAAGAAGATTTTCAAAGTTTTCAAAATTTTTCGGTTAAATCCAAGATGGCCGCCGAAGCTTTCGGCCAATCGGCTTCATTGGAGGATATGCATCAGTTTCCATATGGGCTAATTACCATGTGAAGTTTCAGCGACATCGGTGTATCGGTGTTGACTGTACGGAGGGTACAAAATCCGGCGGAAGAAGAAGAAGAAGAAGAAGAATAATACCAATAACAATAGGTGACCAGCCATACGGCTTGGCCCCCTAATAATACCCCTAATAAATGGATTTAGAGCTTCAAAAAACAGTTTTTCTTGGTCAGCAGCACGTGGGAAACACGATTCTGGCCTTTGTTTGCGCCCCAGATGGCTCCTTCATCGAAATCGAAATGTTAGTACGTTGAAATAGGTACAGAAAAAGGTCCCTGGAGTCCAGTCAATGACTTGATGGGAGAAAGTTGAGCTTGGAAATTAGTCGTCCGGAGATAGCGCTTCTCCCAGTCTGCTTTTGTTAAGTATAGTTTCAGCCATAAGCTCAGACCTACTCAAATGTTACGTTCTACCATACCTCTGAAACTAATAAGGCGATCATGCTGAAATTTTACTGTCATCATAGCCGTTATACAGCGAGTATGTATGCCAAATATCAGAATAATCCGACTCGTCGTTCGTGTAATATTACACAAAAGTACTTCTCAAATTAGGCGATTTTCGGCATTATTTGAAAATTTGACAATTTTGATTCTCCTATAGCGGCAAAACTATTGAAGCTACGTGAAATTGGCTGGCATACTTCCGAAAGGGCTATCCCTGGAGAATATAATGCAACAAACTGCAAGGCTGTACCCCCCACAGTTCCAGGGTTATAGCCTGTACAAGATGTGTTCCGTTTCTGACAAAATTCAAAATGGCGGCCAAACCACGTGACCTAGAAGGAAAATTTTTACATATTCGTGATCGCCAAATGGTAATGCATATGTGTAGTCACTTTCCCCATCCAAATCCGTCATTTGAAAATCCGATAATTCTGATTGGTCAATGGCGGCCATTTTGTTCTTCCCAGCAAATTTTCGTCAAGGATTTTGAATGACCCTCACCCATCGGTCATATGTACCAAGTGTCATGTCAATCGGTTTAGCGATTCAGGACAAGAAGATTTTCAAAGTTTTCAAAATTTTTCGGTTAAATCCAAGATGGCCGCCGAAGCTTTCGGCCAATCGGCTTCATTGGAGGATATGCATCAGTTCCCATATGGGCTAATTACCATGTGAAGTTTCAACGACATCGGTGTATCGGTGTTGACTGTACGGATGGTACAAAATCCGGCGGAAGAAGAAGAAGAAGAAGAAGAATAATACCAATAACAATAGGTGACCAGCCATACGGCTTGGCCTCCCTATTAACACAGGTGACCAGCCATACGGCTTGGCCCCTAATAATAAATGGATTTAGACCTTCAAAAACACTTTTTCTTGGTCAGCAGCACGTGGGAAACACGTTTCTGGCCGTTGTTTGCGTCCTAGACGGCTCCTTCATCGAAATCGAAATGTTAGTACGTTGAAATAGGTAGAGAAAACTGTCCCTGGAGTCCACACAAAGCCTTGAATGGAGAAAGTTGAGCTTGGAAATTGGTCGCCTGGAGATTGCGCTTCGGATAGTCTGCTTTTCTGAAGTATACTTTCAGCCATATGCTCAGACCTGCTGAAATGTCACGTTCTACCATACCTCCGAAACTATTAATACGATCATGCTGTAATTTCACTGTCATCATAGCAGTTACACAAGGAGTATGCATGCTGAAGCTCAGAATAATCCGACTTGTTCTTTGTGTAATATTGAACAACAATACTTCTCAAATTGTGTGATTTTCGGCATTATTTGAAAATTTGACAGTTTTGATTCCTCTATAGTGGCAAAACTATTGAAGCTAGGTAAAAAATGGTTGACATATTTCCGAAAGGGCTGCTGTTGACAATATAATGCAACAAACTGCAAGGCTGTACCTTTCGTAGTTCCAGAGTTATAGCCGGTCCAATATGTGCTGTTCCGTTTTTGACAAAAATCTCAAGAGCGCGCCAAACCACGTGACTCCTTAGGAGCAAAATTTTTGCATATTCTGATCGCCATATCGCAATGCATATATGTAGTCACTTTCCCCATCCAAATCCGTTAATTGAACATCCGATAATTCTGATTGGTCAATGGCGGCCATTTTGTTTTTCCCAGCAAATTTTCGTCAACGATTTTGAATGACCCTCACCCATCGGTCATATGTACCAAGTTTGGAGTTAATCGGTTCAGTGGTTCTAGAGAAGAAGATCTTTGAAAAAATATTTTTTTGAAGGGTAAATCCAAGATGGCCGCCGAAGCTTTTGACCAATCGGCTCCATTAGGGGATATGCATCAGTTCCCATCTGGCCCAATCACCATGTGAAGTTTCAACTGCATCGGTGTGTCGGTGTTGACTCTACGAATGGTACAAAATCCGGCGGAAGAAAAAGAATAATAATAATAATACTACCAATAACAATAGGTGACCAGCCATACGGCTTGGCCCCCTAATAATAAATGGATTTAGACCTTCAAAAACACTTTTTCTTGGTCAGCAGCACGTGGGAAACACGTTTCTGGCCTTTGTTTGCGTCCTAGACGGCTCCTTCATCGAAATCGAAATGTTAGTACGTTGAAATAGGTAGAGAAAACTGTCCCTGGAGTCCACACACAGCCTTGAATGGAGAAAGTTGAGCTTGGAAATTGGTCGCCTGGAGATTGCGCTTCGGATAGTCTGCTTTTCTGAAGTATACTTTCAGCCACATGCTCAGACC
>JAVTVY010056809.1:0-30929 GCA_036873755.1 Hanleya hanleyi | reverse complement strand
CATTGTGATTTACTTAGCTTCGTCGTTACTCTACGAAGAGAATTCTGTTCAGACCTTGTTGTTTCCAGTCTGGAGTTCAGAATATCAAAATTTGTATTCAAATCAACAGTATTGGTCTAATTCTGTTATATGGTATAGGTCTTTGGTTTATGGACGTGGATTTCCTCTGAGGACGACGGCGGGATTGTGAGTGGCTGACTAGTCATCTTTTATTGAATTCAGCAGTGTTGTATTAACACAGATTCATGTTGATTTTACACACAAACGTTATGTTGAGATCCATTTACCTTAGGATTGTGCTTAAGCGACACAACGTTTTTTTGTGGTGTACTTGGGAGACAGTTTTTTTCCGACTTTCTCCTTTAAGTACCTTATTTCTGTATAGACCGTTACACCAATGATTAGACTTTGACAGTGTAGTTCTGTCATTCATCCTTAGGGTTGTTGGTTATATGTGGGACCTTACTCACGGAGTTCGTTGTTCGGGTTCGGTCTCTACAGCGGATTATTTGTCCCGGTGCTGAGGTCGTGATACCATTCCCGACTCTATTTCTCTCGTAATTGACTTCCTCCTTCAACTTCACCGGGATAGGAAGTCTCAGTTGAGCAACAGGGGAGGCTATCGTCTGCTCTGGCTTGGGGTTACGTTTTACTTACCAACATTAGCCTTATTGATAATGTCTCTGAGCTTATTCACGCCGTAGCATTACAGTCGCGTTGTACTCGCCTACTGTTACCGGAATGGGATATCGGGTGGCGGCGTTTCTTTAGCGTCCAGAGTGTCTGAACTTCATGTTCTTGAAAGATCTTCTATTTCCTGGAGGACGATCTTCGGTTATGTCCTGTTCAAGCCATCCGCCACTATCTTACTCGTTCCGGTTCCGTCACGGTTCTCGACTACGGTTATCATGTCCCTTCCCCTGTCAGCAAGGCTTCATATTTAAATAAGCCGTGTAGTTGTTTAAGACCATAAATTAGTCTTTCCAATGGGCAGAAGGTAGATATTCCATTGACGCCCCCACTTGCTTCTTCTATGTGGCCATCACTACACATGGCCTTTATGGAAGAACTTATCCCTCCATGACATTGTCCAGTCTTGTGTCTGGACAGTAAACTCCACGTTCACAAATTTTATATCTGTATGATATGTCAGTGCAGTCAGATAATGTGGCCACGCTTGGGCCACTAAAGGCTGCCCAGCACGTGGTTAGTTTCTTTCAAGAAAAGAGGAGGGGGCGAAATTTGTCACCATTGCAGCAAGGCGGCCATCTTGCTTTTCATCAGGATCGTCTTGAAGGAAGGAATAAGTCTGATAGGCGACCATGGACTCTCTAATCATCAATCTAAAATGTATGACGCTTGAGAGTTTTAGCTTTTCCTTAAACTACGGTTTTACTTGTGTCTTTCAGCTTGAACTGACTACCTTCTGGATGATCTCAGCTGTGTTTCATACGCTCAACTCACAAGACAAGTTGGTCGTAAGTCGTTGGTGGACTGAGTATGACGTGGCTTGGCGCCCTCTAAGACCAAGAAGACCTAACAACCCGAGTGGGAGAGGATTCTGATTTCTTGGTAGAGTTTGACATATCGCACCACGAGCACAGCTACATGGATGGAGGCACTCAAGAATAAGTATATTTGTATCATATTCATGATTGGCCCTTTTCGATTCCTAACCAGGGTTTTTCTTGTTGCTTGTCTCAAGTTATTCCCTTATCTGTGTCATCCCAGCTACTTGGGTAGACACTCAGGAGATAGGTTAGATTAGTATCTTCCATTACTACTCCATGGTTACCCTCTGCGTTACCGGCCAGGTTTCTTTTGTTGAGATTTATGAAAGAGCCTGCCCCTCCTTGACATTGTCCAGTCTTGGGTCTGGACGGCGAACTCCACGTTCTCCTTTTCTCTATCTGAGAGATGTCAGTCCAGTCAGATAGGATGACCACGCTTGGGCCGTTCATGGCTGCCCAGCACGTGGTCAACTAAATTCCAAAAAAGGGGGGGGGCGGCAGTATGAATCATCACAGCAAATCTGCATTAATTGCTGTATCATCTCATCACATTCATATTATTGGTCCACAATTGATTGATCTCATATTGAAGGTAGAAATAAGTCAGATGGACGACCTTGGATCCTCTAAAGAGATGTCAGACACTGTATCATCACCCTAAGATGTATGTATCCATGGTGAGTGTGATCTTTACCTTAACTGCGGTTTTTGATTGTGTCCTTCAGGTTGAATCTGACGTCCTTCTCAATGATCTCAGCGCCGTCTTTTGCACTCAACTCCCTAGAATGATGGTTGGATGGAAGACGATTGTGGACTGAGAGTGGTGTGACTTGGCGATCACTAGGCCCGGAACAGACCCTGCCTCGACCGGTCTTAGGAACAGCCAAGATAAATAAGCCTTACCAAGTAGACTGTATATCCCAGTGGTTGAGGTTCTCTCTTGGTATAGACGGCTTCCCGAGTAGTACCAATACACTTCGTTGCGGTACTCTCTCGGGGGGAAACTAATAATTTCCACACCACAAACACAGCTACATGGCTGTGAACAATCAAAGATAAGTACATCAGTATCTTATTCACATGTTTAACCTTTTTATGTTGATAACCAAGGTTTCATTTGTTGATTATGGATTGTTCATGCTATGCCCATGTTTTCTGTGTCATTCCAGCGGTCACTTAGCCTACTTTGATATACTACAAGACCGAGGTTCCCACCTCCGTATGTTGGTACTATGGCATTAATTAAAGCAGGGTTAAGACTTAGGCAACAAACATCAAACATTTATAAACAATGTTTCTGTTTGTAACTAAGTCAAACCTGCTTTAATTTAATGTGCCCACCCTTCCGTCCCCTCGTACCGCGGCCTTGTTTCACTACTGGTCTCGGTTTGAGAAAGAGGATGAGAAATGAGGCTACAGTCGCCTATATAGTGACCACGCTGGATTTGAGTGGAGAGCTCTCCTAGGGGCGGACAACTCTCTCCTAGGGAGTTAACTTTTTCTTTTAAACTTCCGTTTTCTACGTTTGATTGTGCAATTAATAAGGGATTAATGGCATTAATTAAAGCAGGTTTGACTTAGTTACAAACAGAAACATTGTTTATAAATGTTTGATTTCTTGATATAGTTGTCATTAATCCTAGACAAATATGTTTGCCCAAGCACACGGACAGGTGCATTGATGCGTACTCCCGGCATAAATTTGTGGTTCGTACAGCTTGTCTCCTGCCTATGCCTTCAGCATAGGAATTATATATAGTCCGAGATAATGGATTAAAATTTGAAGTTGCCAAATTTATATCACACCACTTATAAATAGTTAAAACTCTGTCTCATGCTGTGGCCATAGGCAGCAGATGAAAAGTATGAACCACAAATTTATTCCAGGAGTTACACGTCAATGAACCCGAAAATCATATTAGGAAAGGGAGATTCGTCAGGTAGTTAATGTATTTATTGACTCCAATGGACCTGATCCATAATTTATAGATTACATGTATTATTCAGGGTTCATTCGCCTCCTGGAAAGTCTTTAAAACTCCTGAAATTTAATTGCTAACATGGGAAGTCCTGCAAAATGCTTCAAAATAAAGTTAAACTCCTGGAAACTTTATACTCTCGTCTTCTGGGAGAACCAGCGATCTGCTGCCATGGACTGCTGTGCCAAAATTTGTTCCTGAGCTTCCTTAATTTGCTCATCCTTTTTGCGAGTTATTGTACTAAAGACTTATTGACCTGGAAAGTCCTGGAGAACTCCTGGAATTTTTTCCTGCTGTACATGTAATGCATGAACCCTGATTATTGTAATGATGAATTTACATGAATGTATAACAACAAATACACAGTTACTGTTGTTACTGCTGAGTTAGAGTTTGAATAGTGTTAGAGAACTATTTGTCAGGTTTGTTTTATGTTAACTAAGTTTGTCAAATTTGGTTTTATGTGATATTTGTAGATTTTAGATGAACAATTCATATCTTTTTATGTTCAATCCATTTGTACCCTATTTCTTCTAATTTTTCACCTGAAATGAATTTGAGAAGAGTAAACCATTGCTCACGTAAATCCTCGTAAACTTGCATTAATATAGATGTTTGGTCAATTGACTTTTCTGCTCACCTTGACAATCCAATCCAGGAGATCAGTTGACTGATCCAGGATAGCAGGTTCAGGTTCCTGTTGCTTCAATGCATTTTGCTGAGTAGCAACAGGAACTTGATAATGTGATGTCTAGCACTGTAATATCACTTGTCTTTATTGCACCATGTAAGCGTCCTGCCTGTGTCTTGTGCACTTTCCTCAGTGTTTTATAGGGTGGATGGAGGGTGTCTGGTTCCATGCTGCTTCAAAGATTTCTTCTTTGAAGTAGCAGGAACACAACTGAGCTGGGTGGTGCTTAGTTGGTTCGTCGTGATATAGCTGAAATATTGTTGAAAGTGACGTTAAATTCTATTTACTCGCTCCAGGATAGCAGTTGACTGATCCAGGAGGGCAGATGACTGATCCAGGAGAGCAGTTGTCTGCTCACCTGTGATTTTCTCATGGCAAAGCTTGACATCAGTTGTAAAATTGTCTCGGAACTGTCATGGTAATGATGATTTGCCCTTGCCTCCAAGTGGACGATCAAGTCACAAAGCACCAGTGCTCAAGACATGTTACAATGTTTGCTCCTATGTTGACGTTGTGATGCTGTCATCACGGCTCAACATCATAAAATGACATTGCAACCTAAATGTATCAAAATGTAACTGTGATCACCTCAAAATGATGCGCCTTATGTATTTCACCCGTACCGGACGGGGGACAACCCACTACCGGACGGGGGACAACCCACTACCGGACGGGGGACAACCCATTACCGGATGGGAAGACAACCCATAACCAGATGGGGGGACAACCCACTACCGGACAGGGGGACAACCCACTACCGGACAGGAGGTCAACCCACTACCAGATGGGGGAACCCACTACTGGACGGGGAACAATTCACTACCGGATGAGGGACAACCCACTACCGGACGTGGGGACAACCCATTACTGGATTGGGGGACAACCCACTACCGGACGGGGGACAACCCATTACCAGACAGGGGACAACCCATTACCAGATGGGGGACGACCAACTACCTGATGGAGGACAACACATTACCGGACGGAAAACAATGCAATACCGGACAGGGGACGACCCACTACCGGATGGGGGACAACTCACTAACAGACAGGGGCTAAATACTGTTACCATGACAGTTCACAGACTTGGCCATTAGGGCATTGATAACCAGCACCTCAGAGATTATATCAATTCTTTCCAGTCTCAGGGTTCATACACCACCTGAAAAGTCCTTAAAACACCTGGAATATAATTTATAACCTGGAACGTCCTGGAAAATTCTTAAAATTACACTTTCATCTTCCTGCGAGAACCAGCGATCTGATGCCACGCGCTATTGTACCGAATTTGTTCCTGAACTTGGTTAATTTGCTCATATTTGTTGAGAGTTATTGTACAATGTACTAAAGACACCTGGAAAATTATTGACCTGGAAGGTCCTGGAAAACTCCTGCTTACGTGTATGAATCCTGTGTCTTCATGAAGCTACATGCTGTTAGTAACTTGTTTGAAGATTTATTGTTAACATTTTTCTCGCTGTCTGTGGGTTTCTCTGTCATGTCTGTACAGGCATTTTCTCGAATCTTAGGTAGGTTACTGTGGTTAAAAATTAAACTGTTACCAAGAGCGTCGCTAGGGACTCATTATGTGTGAATGCCCTCTCCCCATGCTCAACCGTACATTATTTTCAAATGTTGGGCAAAACTACTGGGCTCACTTTTAAAGATGTAATCAGCCTCAAAATGGATGGATTTTGTAAACTGTGCGTTTTTTCACCAGGGAAGATTACTAAAGCATCATATGTATTATATTTGATGATGGTGGGATCGCCATAAACAACGAATGCAAGAAAATCTTGTCAGAGAAATTTGAAACTCTGCCCGCTTCGACGAGTTTTCTGTTTCGCCATTGAGTGTGTGTTGTATGCGGAGAGGAAAGTGACGTCACTGCGTGACGTTAGAGTGACGTAGCAACGCTCATGAATTTGAATGCTGCACAGCTGCAGCCATGGGATAACGTCGTGGCTCATGCCAACGGTTCGGTAATGTCGCATAGCATACGTTGGTATAGAATGCACCACATGTGTATACGCTTGTTGACACGGTCGTGGGAAAATAAACGGCATGCCATGCTGTTTATTTTTAAAGATGAATTCCTTCTATTTTCTCGTGAATGGTTGAAACAAGTTTAATTTTTTGTGGTCAAATGTGTTTCATTTTGTACCTGTTGTAACATATGTCACTTTCGCTAAGTTTGAGAGACATCGATTTCAGCCCAGATTTGAGGCTGATTACATCTTTAAGTAAGAATAGGAAGAACCCCCTATCAAGAAATCCAGGTCATGACCATGGTCACATTATGGTTGTTTTAACTCGATTTTTTTCCCCCTTTTTGCAGGTCGTTTCTCTAGGCCACCTAAAACCACAGGCAGACAGAAGCGGAACAGCGGTGGCGGCAGTGCCATGCTGGTGAAGTTGAACTTCAATAAGTCCAAAACTCCGAAGAAGACAAAAGTCGAGGAAGTTGTTATTTATCCGTCTTCAGGGGCTGCCTTGGCAGAGAGCTCTACTGCCACAGAGGGAACGAACAAAGTTGAAGAGAAATCAGCAGCAGTTGTTGGTGGATCTGATGACAGCAACTCAGCTTCTAAGGAGGCTGTAACAGATGCGTCTGAAAATAAGAAAACTGAGGCTACAACTGATCAATCCCAAGAGGAGAAATTATCTGGTACAAGCCAATCAAAAGATGCTTCTGTGGCTGATGTGTCCCAAGCAAGTAACCAATCAGAATTGTCGAAAGAAAAACCTGGCCAATCAGAGTCAATAGTTGAGGATTTGACTGCAAAGGAAGGTATCGACCAATCAGAACTCGAAGAGAAGGAGAAATCTGAAGATAAGACTGACGAAAAGAAAGAGTCCGCCAAATTTATGGACGAGACTAGCTCTGATATCATTGAGGAAGATAAACTCCTGAAAGATCGCGGTGATGAGAGGGAGGAAGATGATGATAATGTTGATGAGGATAAACTGTTGGAAGAGTCCGAGAAAAAGGATGAGGCTGATGTCAAAAGGGAGGCGACTCCTCAAGTTATGGAGGAGCCCGAAGCTGCAGAAAAGGAAACTGTTGAAAATGCGGAAGAGGCTAGTTCTGACAACATCCTTGAGAAGGAAAAAGTATTGAATGATGCGGAGGATGTGGAGGAAGGCGGCAATGATCGGGATGAAGATGAACTGTTAGGTGATAGCAAGCAAAAAGATGACAGAGATGTAGCAAGGGAAGCAACTCCTGAAGTTCCTTTGCCAGAAGAAGTAGGGGATCACACAGAAGATAAGGCAATGGAGAAGGAGGTTGAAGAGGTTCAAGACAAGGGAAACAACCCTGAGGAAAGGATGGAAGAAGGAGAATCTGGTACGGCAGCCGAAGATGAGAATGAAGAAATCTTGGAGAGGCCTGCTGAGCTTGAAGAGACACCCATGGAAGATGAACATCCCGGTAATGAAAGTCAGATGCTGGTAGGTTTCTCCCCTTCAATATTGTCCCATTCAATTGTGCTTGATATATCTGAGAATGACCAGACCCTTATTCCATACAGCTACCAAGTAGACTGGCAATCTGGAAGCTGCTTTATGCTAACAAGAGTAGCCCTGTTAACGACTTTTCAAAGAGAAGATTGGGATGCTAATAAAAGTGAATCAATACATCTTTGCCATTATATATTACTCTCTCACTTTACGAGCTTTGTCCTATCATATCAACTTTTTATCCGAAGAATTTTTTTGTCAAAAGTTACGGTAATTCCCCTAATAATTCGATCACCGGAAGTGATATTTGAGATGATAAAAAATAGGGGTGATCGATTTATTGCAAATCATTGAAAGTGACAAATCCCGAAAAATGTGGGTGATCGAATTGTAAGTTTTAGTAATTTGTGTGATGTTGTTGTTGTTGCCGTAACCCGCTGTTGCTTCCAAATGCGGCCGGGCTCCAAACGATAAATTATAATAAATATCATTATGATAGCTGGATGATTGTCTTCTGATTGACCTGCACCTACGATTTTTCGGAAACTCAAGATCGGATATTTAAAACGACACTTTTATGGATAAATCGTCAGTTCATGAGTTACATTATACTCGCGCGTGTTGCCAGACTGCCTGTTCATGTTAGGCCTACGTGCGTCTCTAGATTTAGGTCATCTCGGTCATGAATGGAAACGTGTAATAAGTAAAATGCAGAAGACGTGTGGTGTATCGACGCAAAACTCCACAACAAGCCAATCAAATCATAGCCTGGAAATCTTTATATATTTATTTGAAATATTTATTTGTTTTAACATGCTGTGCCATTAGCCTTCGGGCATAAGGAGCAAATAAAGTCTTATCTATCTATCTACAATACTTTTCACAAAATATCAGAAATGCAATATTCGGTTCAGAATAGTTGTTTTGTCATACCGGTAGCCGCAAAATTTTTTGATCATTTTTTTTTTCTCAGCATGGCGGAAAATGTATACACATACACATTATCCTAACTTGATCGCGTCGGGGGGAAATATACACGATGGTCTCACGGTTTTCTACACACGACACTTTATGGAATGCTTGTTAAGTTTCCTTCATTCGTATATCAAATAAAATACCTTGACCTAATTCCTTAATTGGTCAATACGGTGAATATTATTTGAGATAATGTTATAATTTGTAACACGACACACTTGTAATCAACGATCCAACAAACTTTGCTCTGTATAACAAAATTGTGAATAACGATACACATTGACACAGAAATAAAACACTAAAGGTTCAGTTTTTGTTATTGCGAATTCTCCATATGATAGAACTATGATCATAATTCACTACCTGGGTTCTCATTAGCAGGAGGTTGGATGCGAAAATGCCCGTCTACATGCCATGCACCGACTTGATCAATAGAACATAATTTAACGGCAATTTAAGTGGTATTTCGGATGTCTGTCATTTTCTTTAATAAACGGATGATACGGAAGGAAAAATATTAAATGTTTTCCTCTACTTGTCCCTATGAGGGCTTCCGCGTTGTAGTAGTTTGTGGGAAAATCGTATGTCAAGGGAGCCATTATTTCATTTCTTCCGATTTGCCAGCAATGTCCCATACATTCTGACTGCAGAAAGGGAGCTGTTGAGTATTTCATTTGAGACGTCAGTAGACATGGATGCTGGTATCCCCATTGAGCCTCTTGTGCACACTGTCTATGTTGAAATCTGTTCATCCCAGTTGACCCCCGCTGTGATAAAAGTTTGGGTGAACGGGACAAATGTATTGCTTTGTTTCATTTCAGCAACAATGTGATACAGGGAAATGAAATGAACACAAACACACAAAAAAATGTTATTTTCTTTTATACTGGCACTTCATTAATTCATTGCAGTGAATATAGCCTTCTGACAATGACGTGAAAACCATTCAGAATATTAGGAACCTTCAATTTGTACACAAGAGTTTAGACTGGGCCATTATCAACAAAATTCATCATGGCTTTGAAATGAGACAAGCCAGCCTGTCAATTAAGGGTTGTACAATCAAACCTGGCCCCACACTCTGCATTGTTGGCATATTGTAAACAATCTGGGCTACACTAGCTCTGGGTAATTTGAATGGTGATGATTCTCTATGGACTGGCTGTAGATTGTGTAGTCTTAAATGTCACGGTCTCAATCCAAGATCAAAGAACTTCCTTTTTCTCACTTGGCTAGATTTGGCCTTGTGCCAGACAACACAAAACTGGACACTTCCAAGTCAGAATAATAGGGATGTCAGCTTCACCTCCGTAGTAATATTTCCAGCCGTCTCAGGAAATCACTGGTAATTCAGACCCTATTTACAATATTAATGGGCAAGTCGCTCATCTGGGGTGAAGAAGGGGTTTATCTCTCTGCTTGGCTTCACCAACTGCATGAGAAATTGCCAGCGAAAAGGGGTTCAAATGGGAACTTCTGAAAAGTCAAAGTCGCTGATAACCTGGCTCATTCTCACAATCTAGTAAAAGTCATTTTATTGCACAACTTTGTAATTAAACATCAATATTTTAAATCAAAACTGATAAAATATTGATTGAAATTGTAGATAAAATAAACTGTGTATATAAAGTCTAAAAGTACAGATGTACAAAGCCCAGCGGGACAAAGATCACTGCTTTGGTATATCGTGAACTTAGTGAATGGAGTTTATCATCGAAGGTGTAAATCATATCACATGAACATCCTGGTTCAGTAATCAATCAAGATTGTGATCCTAAGGTAGACTGAGGCAGAATAATCAGATATGTTGTTTAATCCAAGGATTAATTCAAACAAAGCCGGGCAAACAACAATGATCTTTTGTCATGTTTGTGGAATGAATCAGCAAGTGACCAGTTTTCAATACCGGTATTTGTGAATCCTTATCGGTATACAAGCGAGCTGCTTTAAATTATATTTATGCAAGGTGTGATTCGATACAATGCAGCTAATTGGAGTTTGTGAATAAGCTGAATAACACTGTTATCAAACGCGATCTCTGTTTGACCAACTTCAGCAGGAGGCCTGTGACGCAAATAACAGAGTATTCTCCGTCATCCGGAAGTACATTCGTCTTATTTTATCATGAAACCCACTTAATTATTTTTTGTCCTGTTGATTAATAAGTCCTTTTTCTAGGTCTAAAGTTGATTTGCCCGCCATACGTCTTGGTAATGATGCTGTATTTTTCCAGTGTCAATGATACGCGTCAACGGTAGGCACATTTGGCGAATTATTACAAACGGGATCTTCTGAAAATGGGGGGTGATTGAATTATTACAACTTCCGATCGTATTTTTCTGCAAAAATAGGGGGTGATCGAATACCGATAGGGTGATCGATTTATTAGAGGAATTACCGTACATATTGAGAAAGTTTAAAAAATGTCCCAAAATGTTCTTTTATCATTTTTATTCAGATTGCAGTAATATTTCATCAAAACAACATAAATCATATCTGTATGAATCTATATGTTGCTGTGATAATTTGTTGATTTCAAGGTGTTAATACTTTCTCAAGAGGGACACGACTCCTGTAACAACAACAACATCCCACAATAAATGACCCTTAAAGGGAACGTAAACTCTGCGGTAAAAGACCGCGGGAATTATACAAAAGTCCCGATAGATTAAAAAAATCGTGACAAATATTTTTTCTCATTTTTTTCCAATGAATGAGACAGACGCAAACATAGAAAATAGCATGATTTAGAATTTCTTGGGGGCGCCGCCATGTTTATTTTAGGCAGGATTTTTATCCAATGGAAAAGCGTGAAACTCAGTTGTGCCGATAATCTCCTATGTCATCGGACATTCTCTGCATCGAGATAACATGACCGCATATATGGTCGTTTTCATGCACTCCTCCGTTCCCCGACTAACAGAGGCAATGCTATAGATAAGCTTTGATGTAGAATACGGCCTGATTCTAGCAGATATTCTACGATGCCGGGCTGCTCTGAATTTGGCTGTCACAATGTACCAGGTAATCCCGACACGTCGCACTATCATCCTCGTTCATGTTTGTAAGCTACGGTCTCGAATACTGCACCTCTGTTAATTGACGCGTTTTTACCTCCAGAGGCAGAAGAACTGGTGTCCGCTGAAGTCACGATTCTTCAAACATGGAGGCCTCTATGTTGTTCCAGTGTAATGAAGTTAAAACGTTTAGTATTGCTTTGAAAAAATTGTAAAAAAATATCTGATACACAATTTGGATTATATGAGGAAAAAGCTTTAACTGGCCATGCACGGTTCACCAGAGTTTACGTTCCCTTTAATCATGAATCGTCTGTTAAATTTCTGTCATTTCAGAAACCAGCCGAAGAAACAAATATAGCCAGCCCACCAACCCCAACTCAGGATGAGGCTATGGAAACTGGTGATGTTCCAATCCCCTCCATGCCAGAAGATTCCTCCAAGGGAGACTACTCAGCAATGAGTCCAACAGAGAATAAACAGGAATTCCCTGATGCAACTGAACGTAAACCAGAAAGCATGAATGAGCTGTCCACCGGAGTATCAACATCAGAGGAACGACTTTCTGTATTGAGTGAAGAGTCAAGTCAACAAACGAGTGCCACCAGCCAGGAAGTGGAGGAGAGAAAGGGACCGGTTTCAACTGAACCATCAGCGAGTGGTCAAGGTGATGGGGAATCTTTAGAGCGGTCCAGTGACCTTCCTGAGAAGCAGCCGAGTGACCTTGAACATGCAGAGACCACTGGCGTAGAAGATTCTAAGAAACCGTCATCAGACACAACAAGTGAGCATGGATCGGAGAAGCAGCGTTCAAGGTGGGAAGGGTCAGGCGATGCAGGGAGGTCGGGTCAGGATATTTCTGAAGATCGCCGCAGCTCGGATGGATACGATAGCAGCAGACAGAGTAGTAGCGGGAACTATGACCAACGACAACGCCAGAGCTCCGGTGGCAGTAGCTATGATAGGGTAAGTACCGCTTTCACACTTACTGGGTACGGATTATCACGTTGGGCACATCGGTTCTCATCAAAGTTAAGCAACGTTGAGCCGGGTCAATACTTGAATGGGTGACCGGATGCTGTTCTGGCTGGGCTGATCAGTGTCGGGGGCAAATACAGCTTTCTAATTTGGGCACCCTTTCCAGCCCTCTAATTTGGGCACCCTATCCAGCCCTCTAATTTGGGCACCCTTTCCAGCCCTGTAATTTGGGCTAAATTAAGGTCCTTCAGTGGAATTACATGTTAGGAGACCCTGGATTGTCCACAAAGTCCTCAAACTGATTTTTGTTGATCTGAACAGCTAATACAAAATGCCTAGATGTTATCTGGTCAATTCTTTTTCAATCCTGGATGAAATAAAAAAGTCTGTAATTTGGGCTTTTTGGAGACAAGCTGTAATCTGGGCACCATTAAAGGGTAGCAAAACAGGCCAGTATTTGCCCCTGAGTGTCCAGGATAATAGGAACTGTGGACACTCTCGTGTCCTGGCACATGTAGGCACCATCGTGATAGGACTTGAAAAATTGTTGAAAACAATGCTAAATCCTAATCACTCACTCTCGGAGTTACTGCTGACGAACTTTCAGCTATCCAAAATGCAGGATCCAAAATCGCAAACTTCGTTCTTTCATTTCAGTCATAAACATTCAAGGAGTGAAAAAAAAAAGAGTGTTTTATGACTCGCCTGACTCGCGATTGTTTTCATCTTTCAAGTGATTTTCCATCCAGGCGATTTCTCGTTTGCAAGATTTTGTTGTTGTTTTTCGCACATGGCAATGCCATCATTAAAAATGTAAAAAAAAATTTAAAAAAAAGAAGAAAATCAAAACCAAAATATTTTATTGACCTGTCAAAAATCTGTTTTTTTCTTCAAATTTTGTGCTAAACTCAAAAGCTAGCGACCACCTTCATCACCATAACGAAACGCCAATGAATGAGGTTCTGCCAAAAATCGACTTTAACTGTTTTGGGAAAATATCCGGGTGCGCCATCATCTTTGACAAACTGTTGACAGGAATATACTGGGAAATACGCAAGTGCAGAGATTCATATCGATAAAATTCAAGCTTACGCTGTCCACAGAATTTACATTCTGATTCTGGGTGAGTGACCGACCACTTTTGGGGATTTCAGGCGAACATGAGGTGCACTCGATCACTTGCCACTCCTTGAGTAAAAATAAAATCAAGCCTCCACACTTTATTTATTTTTACTTTCTGACAAACTTCTTAGACAGGAGAGGGCGGTAAAAAAAAAAAAATGATATGTCAAATCCAGGTAATAGCCAGTGTAATAATTACAAGACATTTACCAAAAGATCAATGACAAAATAACGCTGTCAAGGGTCTTCCCTGTTCATTCTCAGTGTCAGTCGTGGACGTTTCCTTCAACCAAGCGACAATATCAGTCGCTTTGCATGAAACCAACACTTCAATAGGGGTGTTGACAGGACAAGTCATGTTTCCTGCTGTTGTTTTGGACAGACTGAGGCCGGCAGATATGTCGTTGTCACTGATCTCCTTCAAGACCAAGTCCCCCACCGTCCCAGCAGTTACTGGACCGACAAAGCCCTTGAAAAGGACGGTCGCGTCCTGTCTAAGAGTCAGTGAAAACCACCGCGAGGCCGAACCCGCCATCTTGGCTTCAAACACTGCGCCGTTGAAATGATGTCATGTCTGGTCCCCGAACTACAGCCGAAGGTAACATGGAAGTCGGAAACCACCACCACTGTAACCAAGGGAAGTAACCAGCCTCCAAGACCAAGATGTCTGCAGAGTGTTGAACTCGTGCGAACTCGAGCGTGAAGAATTTATATAAGATGTTTTACGCACAGCAAGTATTAAAATGAGACCAATATTGCGAATTTTATGTTTTTATTCTTCCGACAGAGAGGTCAGCAAATGTGACACATCGGCGGATACGACAGAAATAAAAAAAAAAAATCGAAAATCCAATTTTATTTTTATTTCACTTTTGGCAAAATGAAGGTCGGCGGATCCGTAAACCAATCAATAAAAAAATCAAGGCCTAACATAGCTAAATCAGTGTCTATTCATGAGGCATGAAGTAATTGTCCTATGGTGGAAGTATCTTCAAGTGGATGATACCTCATCACATGCCATGCACAAGTTTTTATGTCGAGGTTTCACTGGATCGTTCAAGGCTGAAACAGTCCTGACAGTTAGAGAATACTGTAAAATATATTACATTCGCGATTTCTCAATTTAACAAATTCTTGGCATGTAGGTTTCACAAGTGACCAACAGTAATTACTGGCAGTTCAACAGATGTTTCAGTTGGTATCTCCAGGGCGTGAATTTACCATAAAACTGCCAGATCATCGGGCTGGTACATGTATATTTCATTATACAAAACTGAAATTCTTTAATTATAACCAGACAAGTTCTGAATTCACCAGCCACGGGCTGCTGGGCTTGTGGCAATTTCGAGCCCTGATCTCGAAAACAAAAAATAAAACATGTTTAAAAATGCAAGATGGCATTCACCAGGAACAGATTAACCAGCAAGGCTTGACCGTTACCACACACTGGGCAGAGAAAAGGTGTCTGAGGTCTTTTACCAGTGAGCTACTCTTCAAATAAAACAAGAAACCATATGCTTAGTCAGATTTTACATGATATGCAGAATGGTGACAGATTTTGACAGCATTATACTGTAATAATTACAAGTTTGGTAATAATTACAAGTTATCATGAAAATTTTTATATTTTCACCAGATTAATTATATTTCTAGCATAAATGTTTTCCGTTTTTCCAGTCTCCCGAGAAACGTTACAGCAGCAGTGGCAGCCATCACAGGAGCCACGACTCCGGTCACCATGGTAACCGGTACAGAGACGGCAGAGATGATAAATATAGGTATGGTCTTCTAGCCATTTCTAGCTCACCGTGTACGAAGTAGGCGAGGTATTGGGAGAGAGAGGGGGAAAGTGTCGGTGTTGGTGACGGTGTCCGGTTAAGTTTTTATGTTTAGCACAACATTAGACTCAAGCTGGAAGGTTAATGTTTTTTGTTTAGGCTGAACTTTTGACTTCTTTTGGACTCGGAAAGTTTTCTGGGTTATGGTAATTCTCCTAATAATTCAATCACAGGAAGTTCACTTTTCAACTCTGTTATTCAGACACAGAGAGAAAGTAACATTCCCATTCTTCATTCAGGTTGAAGAAAAGTCATATAATGACCAAATGTGACACTTCGTAGCTGGTTCCATGGACAATATTTCCAGATAAATGCCATCGTAATCTTTTTTGTTCAGTTGAAACAGTAACTGAATCACATGTTTTTTATCATCGCCCTAAACCAAGAAACTGGCCTGGTGCCCAGGGTGTTGGATTCTTCATTAGGGCTATTCCAGAAAAAAAGGCATGGGGGGGGGCGGATGGGAAGCCTTTTTACCCCTCGGCCAATTTTGGCCATGGGGTATTGTCGTCGTCTTGTACGTCCGTCTGTCCGTACGTCTGTACGCCCGTACGTCTGTACGTGAGCGAGATAGCCGGAGAACCGTTCCACTGAAGAATTCCAAATTTGGTATGCTTACTTACCTAGTCAAGGACCAGAAGCCTATTTAATTGGGACCTGATTGGGTGAAAACTTTGTCGGCCATCTTTAATTTTATGCGAAATGGATAATGATCCATATCTCGGAAACCATTGAACTGTTCAATACGAAAGTTAGTATACATCATCGATACATCAAGCAACTTTCAATGAATTACCAAACCGGCTTTTCTGATTGGGTGGAAATCCTGGAGGCCATCTTTAATTTATGCGAAATCGATAATGATACATACCTCTGTTACCATTCAGTTGTTTTATATGAAAGTTGGTATACATCATCGATACATCCAGATACTTTGCATCGAGATCTGATTGACCGAACACCTTGGCGGCCATCTTTAATTTATGCAAAAACTTTAATGATATATATCTCTGATCCAATTTAAGTGTTCTATACCAAATTTGGTATACAGCATCGATGTAACAACTGACTTGCAATGAATAACCACATCAGTTCCTCTGAGTGGGGGGAAGGATGGGCGGCCATCTTTAATTTATGCAAAATCATTAATGATCTCGTTCTCTGATACCATTCAAGTGCTTGATGTAAAATTTGGTATACATCATCGATGCATCAAGAGACTTACGATAAATGACTGTTCTGGTATCCCTGATTGGGTGGAAACCTTGGTGGCCATCTTTAATTTATGCAAAATCTTTAATAATGTATATCTCTGATACCATTTCAGTGTTCTATACGAAACTTGGTATACAGCATCAATGTATCAAGAGACTTTCAATGAATAACCACATCAGTTCCTCTGAGTGGCGGGAAGGATGGGCGGCCATCTTTCATTTATGCGAAATCATTAATGATCTCTATCTCTGATACCATTCAAATGCTCGTTGTAAAATTTGGTATACATCATTGATGCGTCAAGAAATTTATGTAATGAATACCGGTTTCTCTGATTGGACGGAAATCTTAGGGGTCATTTCTAATTACAAAATTTTTGATAATCTGTATATTTGTCACTTGACTGCTTGGTGTTCCTGACATCTTGGTTCAAATTGAATGCGTTATGAATGTACCCAGAGCCGAGGGGTTTTCTGATGCGCAGCTTCGTATTTTTTTCTATGGGTGGTCGTGTTAAAATGAAATCCAATTCTGTGGGTGGTAGGATTAATAAAGAAATGGATTCTATGGGTGGTGGGTAAATAAAACCAATGGTGTCAATGTCTGGTCGTTGTTTTCATTCATTTATTTATTAAAACACTACCCGAAGTGTTGTCTGTTCTTTTGTATATGTAATTTCTCGCTGGCAACCCTCGTATCTTCCTGGAAGTTCCTGATCGTCTCATTCAGTCACCTTCGTGAAAAGCGCCCTCTTTGGAAGAATGTGGTCTTGTCAGAGTTGTCTCCCCTTTTCGTTTTTTTTACCCCTCGGCCAATTTTGGCCATGGGGTATTGTCGTCGTCTTGTACGTCCGTACGTGAGCGAGATAGCCGGAGAACGGTTCCACTGAAGAATTCCAAATTTGGTATGCTTATTTACCTAGTCAAGGACCAGAAGCCTATTTAATTGGGACCTGATTGGGTGAAAACCTTGGCGGCCATCTTTAATTTTATGCGAAATGGATAATGATCCATATCTCGGAAACCATTCAACTGTTCAATACGAAAGTTGGTATACATCATCGATACATCAAGTAACTTTCAATGAATTACCAAACCGGCTTTTCTGATTAGCTGGAAATCCTGGAGGCCATCTTTAATTTATGCGAAATAGATAATGATACATATCTCTGTTACCATTCAATTGTTTTATATGAAAGTTAGTATACATCATCGATACATCCAAATACTTTGAATCGGGACCTGATTGACCGAAAATCTTGGCGGCCATCTTTAATTTATGCAAAAACTTTAATGATATATATCTCTGATCCAATTTAAGTGTTCTATACCAAACTTGGTATACAGCATCGATGTATCAACTGACTTGCAATGAATAACCACATCAGTTCCTCTGAGTGGGGGGAAGGATGGGCGGCCATCTTTAATTTATGCAAAATCAATAATGATCTCGTTCTCTGGCGTTCAAGTGCTCGATGTAAAATTTGGTATACATCATCGATGCATCAAGAGACTTACGACAAATGACAGTTCTGGTTTCTCTGATTGGGCGGAAACCTTGGTGGCCATCTTTAATTTATGCAAAATCTTTAATGATGTATATCTCTGATACCATTTCAGTGTTCTATACGAAACTTGGTATACAGCATCAATGTATCAAGAGACTTTCAATGAATAACCACATCAGTTCCTCTGAGTGGCGGGAAGGATGGGCGGCCATCTTTAATTTATGCGAAATCATTAATGATCTCTATCTCTGATACCGTTCAAATGCTCGATGTAAAATTTGGTATACATCATTGATGCATCAAGGAATTTATGTAATGAATACCGGTTTCTCTGATTGGACGGAAATCTTAGGGGTCATTTCTAATTGCAAAATTTTTGATAATCTGTATATTTGTGACTTGACTGCTTGGTGTTCCTGACATCTTGGTTCAAATTGAATACATTATGAATGTACCCAAAGCCGAGGGGTTTTTTGATGCGCAGCTTCGTATTTGTAAAGATACTATCAATAAGTTGATTTACGAATTAAATTTGTTCCCAGAACCTTAAAAATTGTATTAGCACAAAATAATGTGAAAGCTGGTCGTATATTCGCATGTGGCGATATAAACAAATGTGCCCGTTGAGTACCGAGGCGAAGTTTTGCTTCCATTTCTTTTCCGACCTTGCTGACGGTCTGTTCGACTGGCATGACTGTTGAACATCAAATTCAATATGAAATCCGTCAGAATTTTTTAAAATTCAATTAATTTGGCGGCATAATTTTCAAAGCAGTGGTTTCAACGATATGGATCAACTAAAAAATCTGAACGACGAAGAACTTTGTTTTCTCCGCGATGATGTGTTCTGAAAATACATTATTTACGCTTCAAAAAAGCAGTTGACACGGTCGGCACGGTCACAGTGAATAACTCCGAACCTGTTGATCTGGCGACATCAGCAGCAAATGATGATAATGATGAACCAAAACGCAAAAAAAACAGCGTTCGCATGCCTTTTCTTGCATTAAATTTAATGACTTTTCAAGGTCCTACAGTGATTATTCAAGTACCCAATTCAAGCCAATTTTAGGAAAACGGACGTGTTCGAATTATCTTTTTTTGACGCGAGAAGCTAAATGGCGGACTTCTTCATCTTTGATCGTTTTTAGTGAATTATCCATTGCCTCTTGCATTTCCTATCATTATTTTCTCTCTTTGGAGAGCAATGCATTCTTCCTGCTCTTTAACCATAAAATTAGGTTCGAGTAATTGACCGCAATGATCGGCTGACAATGAAGAGATTAGCTTCATCGGACACCCGGCCAATTTAAAACCACAAATTCGCGTACATTAGTACATACGTGACAAGAGCATATTCTGTCACTTAGACATTCTGATATTTTCTTTATTTTCTCTGCAGTACATGCTTGAAACCTTGCAGAATTTTTGTCACCGCCGACAAGACTATGTCCAGCTATCCCGGTTTCGCCAATGATGTCAAAGGGGAAAATATATAAACGATCTAATGAAGAAACACAGATTACGTCATTTTCAGATTGAGAATCAATTTCTTGATTGCTCTTCATAGGGAAATATTGTGGAAGGGCTTTTCAAACTGTTTATGTCAATAAAACGAACAGCAAATTAATCAAGCGCCTGACACTATTTAAAGGCCCATATCAGGGCCAACTCATGTGAGACCCATATCAGGGCCAACTGATCCGAGACAATACAACCTTCCCAGCTGGAACGAGCTCATCCCGCCCGGTAATATCGGCTAAACGAAAGACATGAATTGCTTGACCTTTCTAACAATTCACTGTATCCATTCGTTCCTTGATTAACAGATGTATTAAAATACTTTCATAGAATTGGGTGGGGTCAGTAGAATGAAAGTTTCAACATGCCACGTGTTGGTTGAACATTTTTCCGCCATACGGAGTTGCAATAACATCACGTGATCAAGCCTTGGATAGCATGGCACGTGGGCCAAACTTGCGCTTGTTCACTGTTCCCGCTTCAAAATATGTTCAGCTAACACAATGTCAATGTATTATGCCTTCGTAAAAGTGAGATCAGGACTGTCATGAAAATAAAAAAAAAATGTTTCAAACCTGAAAAAGAATTCCCTTCTACCTCTCTCCGATCGTTATTCTGGCTTGAAATATGGCTCGACTGCAACTGTTCTGTCATTTATTGGCTATACACTCACCTGTTTACCCAGTTTTATTCAAGTATATTTTGGCCTAACATGATCCGCATCAATCCACAATCTACGTTTTAATTAATCTGAAAATTGGATCGATCTGTTTCAGATGTATCTATGCTTCATTTGAAAATATAGTAGAATAAATGTAGGCCTATTCCATTTATTAAACGGCCTATAATCTCGGGCTATCTTACATAAACGTCTCTTCCGATATTCAACTTTTGTGTCAATAATCAGATCACAAGTACCGTAATATCTTCACTAATACTGTAAAAAAAAACTCACCTCAATTACGTTAGTTATTTGCGCTGAAAACTTACCTCACTTCCACTCTTTGCATTTCTTGTTCACTAGAAATATCACAGTAAGAATTTAAATGACACAGTTATCTCCCCTGCTAGTCACCTGATTGCATAGCTACCCATAATGCATCCTTCTTGTTCCTACTGCTTCGTGGGTCTAGAAGTAAACATTGTCAGCTCCGTGAAAAATTGCCTATTCTAGCGAAATCACTCACAGTTGGATTACCTCAGACGTCTGATATCCTGCAAGAAGTCCTTTGGGAAGTATTCTATAAGTTATCAGCGTAAAAATGGCTCAAAATATGTCTCAAATGTCATGCATGTCTTGTGGAGGTGACAAGCCTAGTTATGACCTTCACTCAACGTGTCCTCCATGCCGCCAGGGAAGAATCTGTACGTGGGACACGGCCTGTGAAGAATGTATTGTGTGGGCTCCCGGCATATTCCAGGTGTATCTAGCCGGTTCACTGGCAGCTAACGAGGAAAATAATGTCGTTATGTCTACCAATCTCGCCAATGAGACGTATGTAGCACAGTCTCCTCGTACTAGCGTAGGCGAGGAGGCTAGGGGGTTTGTAAGTTCTGCAGCTGGGTCTACTCTAGTCAGCCTATTGAACGTAAATAAAGATAAACAAACGCCCCCCCCCCGCTCACGATTCTTCCATTTCAGACCAGGCGAAGGGTCAATCAGGTAAGAAGCCGACCCGGTTGGTACAAGTGGAAGGAATAATCGAAGATGTGGAATCTGGCACTACAACGACTGTGGAAGTGGAGGTTCCAATTGAGCGGACGCCTGGATACGACGATGAAGGGAAATCGGTAACGGACCCAGGCTTAGCGTGGGAAAGCCAGGGGACTTCGATCTCTCGATCGGAGTCAACTTATGACTACGAAAACTTAGGCAGCACTAGTGAGGGGCCTAATGTTAAGTTTTCATTTGGGTCCGGGGTTGGGAAAATACCTTCCTCGACGCTGTCGAGGCCTGGACTTCCCGGTCGCTCAGTTACGCCTATAACTGTTGCTTCTGGTTTGTCTGAATTTCCCCAACCTGCTTCCGGTTACTCTGGTGGCCTTCCTCGTCCCCCTGCCGAGAAGGGATTAAGGTTCCCGCAACAACGGCAGTATGGTATGTATACAGGTACCTATGATATGCCAACTTTTTTGCCTGTCACTGAGATGCGTTATCAAGAACCCTTTCAAGCAGGTCAAATTATGTGGCATCCGGTTGCTGGTGTACCTTCGCCCTTGCGTGGCTTAGGTCAGATATCTGCTTCCGGTGGTATTCGTGGTACGGGGCCGGCTATGCTACGTATGATGCGTCCTCCTATACGTGCTTCCGGTCTACGACCTCGTATGCCAGTTCACCGACCTTTACAGTGGCCGTGCTCACGGCCAGCTGGAAGGTCCTTGAGTGTGAACACACCTCGTCAGGCCTTGCTTCCGGTCCACTCTTAAGTGACTGATCCCACCTTGGCTGCCATACTGCACGGTATGGAACAGCAACGTGAGGAAATGAAGGAATTGAGAGAGATGATGACCAGTCAATTCCGGAGTAGTTCGCCACTGCTTCCGGTTGCGACTGAACAGTCTAGGAAACCGGAAGCTAATTTGTCGAGGACTATCCCTTCCAATACTCCCTCCTGGCAGGAAGCCCCGGAAGCTATGGAAGTGGATAGGGATCAGTACGGTAGATCTGAATTGAATGAACCTACTAATGCTGATCCGGATGCGAGAAAATATTACGAACTTATTTCTGGCATCTATGACTTGATTCCTGATATGCAGCTTCCGGTCCCACATGCGGGGGATATTGAAACTGAATCAGGAGAGTCAAATCGGGTTACGAGATCGGCAACCACGCTTCCGGCCTCAACTGCTATTCATTCTATTTGCCACTTGTTCCATAGAACTTTAGCAGAACCCGTTACGCAGGAGGAGCGTGCAGTAAGGCTCAGACCTAAAGCTCGCTTCCGGCCTGCAGGATCTTCTGGTCCGTTCCCAGTACAGAAGCCAAACATACGAAGTTACGGCGTACATAACTCACCGTTTAGCTTCCGGTCTGCAGAGGTGAACGGCGACTTTCAGTATTTATGTCCTACTAATACTAAAGTGCCTAGTAATCCGGATGTTCCTTGCACGAACAAACAGGCCGCAGTACTTGAGGAAACTGCTCGACAAGGAGTGGCGATTACAAATCACCTCGACTGGTTTATGAAAGCCATAAAGGATGGTTTATTTTCGCTGTCGGGCGCGGAAAGTCAAGGACAGTTACAAGAGGGAATTAACCTCGTTCTTGACTACCAGAAGATTGCTTCCGGTGCTGTAGAAGATTTACTGGTACACAATGCCTACCTATCTTCTATGCTTGTGTATTTAAGGAGAAAGGCCTTCATTCCTTATATGCATGGGTACACACCGGAAGCTGTAAAGAGAAGTCTACTAGAGACATCTACGGCTTCTTCTTTACTGTTTGGTGATGCTGTTGCTGAAGTTCGACCTGAAATGGATCGTATTGAACATGACAGGTCAGTTGCTTCCGGTGCTTCAGCCAAGAGACCTATGGCTTCCGGTCAGGGTCCAAAGCTGAAGAAGGCTAAGAAGAACCCGCCTAGTTCCAAGGCTAATAAGGGTGCTTCCGGCCAACAGCAAAGCCAAGCGCCTGCTTCCTTAGAGCCTAGAGTATCTACTTACGGCCATAAGAGGCAGGATAAGGGGAAACCTACTAAGCAGTCAAAGAAAAATTCCTGATGTCTTGGGCCATACCGGGTGGCTTCCGGTATGGCGGGAACACCGAGACATAATGTTTCCAGTTCCCCAGCAACTAGACCTTCCGGTAGGGGGAAGGCTGCAGTTGTTTTGGAGAAACTGGATAAGGATCGGGACGGAAGCGTGGGTCATTCGAACGATCAGATACGGCTATCGCCTATTGTTCGACACGCTTCCTCCCTTGACTGCTCATCCCCTTCCGTCTCGTATACCAATACGAACGGGTCATCTATCAGCAATACAGTCCTCTGTGGACAAGTTGATAGAGAAGGCAGCTGTAATAGAGCTTCCGGTTTGGGACACGTCACCCGGGTTCTATTCGCCGGTCTTTCTGGTCCCCAAGAAAGACACGTCCGAGATGCGCATGGTTATAAACCTAAAGCGCCTCAACAAGGACTACCTCACTCCACCGCCACACTTCCGCATGGAGTCATTCCGGTCTATCCGGTCAGTACTCAAACAAGGGGAATGGCTGACTTCTCTGGACTTAAGGGATGCATACCTGCATATCCCGATACGTCCGGAGGACAGGAAGTACTTGAGATTCATTGTCGGCAAACGACGCTTCCAAATTCAAGTGCTTCCGTTCGGCCTGTCCACTTCCCCTTGGGTGTTTACACGAGTGTTTACACCAGTGGCACAATTTCTGCACAGTCTAGGTATAAAGTACCACTTTTATATCGACGACTCCCTGCTAAGGAATGCCTGCAAGGAGCAGTTAATCCTAGACACCCAGTATGTCTTAAGGATATTGACTTCTCTGGGATACATCCCACACGAAGAGAAATCAGAGCTGATTCCTTCACAAAGGCGCAAATTTCTGGGGGTGGAATACGATACGCTACGGGCTCTCGCCAAACCCCCAGAAGATCGATGGCAAAAGATAACAGCGAGGATACCTCAATTCCTCAAGTTATCTCGAGCCAGGGCTTTACACTTTGCTGCGATAATCGGCCTCTTGACGTCAACACAGGACGTAACACCAAGAGGGCGGTTGCAGCTTCGTCCCTTAATGATTTACTTCAATCACGAATGGGTCGAAAGGCAGTTGAATCCGTGGATTCCTATAACACCACCAGTCAAACAATGCCTCCAATGGTGGCTGGATCCACTCAACGTTATGCCGGGTGTGTCCCTACTTCCGTTTCGTCCGTCTCATCACCTGTTCACGGACGCATCTATGGAAGGATGGGGAGCCCACCTCGAGTCCAGGTCGATATCCGGGTTATGGACAATCGAGGAACACTCGTACCATATAAACGTGTTGGAGTTTATGGCAGTGACACATGCCATCCGCACGTGGGTGAGCGTATTGACCGACAAGAACCTGCTAGTTGCGACGGACAACACAACAGTTGTGTCCTATATCAACAAGCAGGGGGGGACGAGATCTCCGCAATTACAAAGCCAAGCGGAAATCTTTTTCGGTCTGTGTTGGGACAACAACATATCGGTGTTGGCCAGACACATCCCGGGGGTACTGAACGTCTTAGCGGACTCGCTTTCACGACGGAATCAGATAATTCCCACGGAGTGGCAACTTCACCCAGACATACTAAAACAGATAGCTCATGTCTGGGAGATGCCACACATAGATCTGTTCGCCACTCGGCGGAACAATCTACTGCCACTGTTCATGTCGCTGGTCCCGGATCCGTCGGCGTATGCAGTGGACGCACTATCGCAGGACTGGTCAAGGATGGTAGCATATGCGTTCCCTCTCCCAGCTATCCTAGCGAAGGTACTTCAGAAGATCCGCGAACACATATGTGTCGTCTACCTGATTGTTCCGTGGTGGCCAGCAAGGCCGTGGTTCCCGGAACTACTGGATCTTCTGGTTGATGTACCAAGACAGCTTCCGGTATGGCACAATCTACTGCGCCAGCCCGGAACGTCGATATTCCACAGCCAGCCAGGACTGTTCCACTACCACGTGTGCAAGTGCTCAAGCAGCACTTCGCTCAGGCGGGATTTTCAGCGGAGGTTGGGCACCGAATGGCACAATCAATTCGACCGTCCTCTTCCGCTGTATACGACTCAAAGTGGGCAATCTTCGATCTTTGGTGTGGAAAGAGGGATATTAATCCATCCTGCGCAACTATCCCTGAGATAGCAGAGTTTCTATTGTACCTGTTCAGGGATAGGGGCCTGGTGCCCGCTACGGTAGAAGGTTATAGAGCGGCCATTGCTCAACCTATTCTACTGGGTACTGGGATTAATCCCTCGACTGATCCAAATTTATCTGCACTAATCAAGTCATACAAGATAACTGGTCAGTCGGCTGTTCCGAAATTACCTAAGTGGGACTTAGCCTTAGTACTTCGGCAATTAGGAGAGCCACCTTTCGAGCCAATAGGGGCTATTGAGCTAAAATATTTATCATACAAAACTTCGTTTTTGTTGGCTCTTGCTTCGGCAGCTAGAGTGTCAGAGCTGCATGCGCTCGATAAAAGGAACATCAGACACTCTAGGAACTGGAGCAAAGTAGTTCTCACAACATATAAATATATGTTTCCCTCTGCTTGTCCCTGTCAGGGCTTCGGCGTAATAGTTAGTTTGTGCACAACTCCTATGTCGAGGGAGCCATTATTTCATTTCTTCGGATGTGCATGATGTGTCTCATATATTTTGACTGCAGAAAGGGAGCAGTTGAGTATTTCATTTGTGCCACGGGGAGATGTCAACAGACATGGATGCTGGTGTTTTATTCACTCATCAATCCAGAACAACGTTTCCATGTAATAAAATGATAATCCAGTTTATAATCAACGAGGAATCAACTTTATGGAGCGGACGAACATAAAATATGCACCCTCGCTGGGTCCGTCACATTGACATCTCACGAGTGACGTTGTAGACAACCCGATCATCATTGCAGGAATTTAGAGGTTTAGTTTTTATGTATTTTCAAGCCTTGACAAGCTGGACATTTCACTTTTACTTCGTGTTTGATGGATAATGAACCAAACGTCGGCATCACGGTACAGATTTAGCCGGGAAATATGGTCGACTGACTGCAGGCACGTGTCGCAATACTGTCGGGCTACCATCCCTATTGCGGTAATGGAAACTTCCACTGACCCGGTGTTGTAATTCCACAAGGCTTCCCGACGAATCGAATTGGAAGAGTTCACTTTCAAAATAGGGAAGTAAGGCACAAAAGTTTTCAACACACATATCGCTTTTCAACAAAATCAACGTGAGGCAGATTTTTCTTTGGTTTCGTAGACCATATTTTCTTTGTATTTCATTCTTGAAACTTGCAACTCTGGTGGTCAAATTCACGACCTACGCAATTCAATGATAATAACTACACAGGGACTGCTTGAAGTTGAAGAAAAAGAAAAAAAACATTTACCGCGACAGATGGCTGATAAAAACTTTTGGGTTGGTAGCTTTTCGATGGGGAGGGCGGGTTACGCCAACTGACATATTTTAAGGATGGCCCGGAGTCTTTTAAATGAACTATGATAGAGATATCAAACATAATACACGGTTTAGGCCAGAGCATATGTACAGGAGCGACGGATGGAAAGGGGAAACACAAGTTCAACAGGAGACAGAAACAACGATCGTCAGTGGAGTTTTTATTCCATTTTGCTGGACTGCCAACGATACTTACCTATTACAGTAAAATTCAAGCACTTTCAAGGACGTACGGGGAAAAAATTCTAACTTTCAAGGCCTTGAATTTTCAATATAAAAATTACACACTTTTACAAACTTTTATGGACCCGTGCGAAAAATGAAAAAATTAAAAATATTGGCCCGGGAAGTGATCTCCATAAACAACAACAACAACGACCATGGTAGGAGGCCAACCGTTTTTTTTTCTATGGGTGGTGGGATGCCTAGATAATTGAATTCTGTGGGTCCTTGTTGTGGCAGTAAATTCATTTCTATGGGTGGTGGGTAGTAAAAAACTCGCCCATCCGCCCCCCCCATACCTTTTTTTCTGGAATAGCCCTTAACAGGAAATTTGACTATGAAGAAAGGCCGGATCTTGACCACCCAAATATAATGAACTGTCATGTTGAGATAAAAAGAACCAACTGTAGACCCATTATCGTGTGCAGTTTGTATAGGCACTTCTCTTCAAGGTGTGATTGGTTTACATACTTAGAGGAAAGCATACAGCTGCTAGACAACAGTAAAGCCCAATGTGTCATAACTGGAGATTTCAACATAGACTGTTTTAAGCCTGACGAGTCAAAACGACTTGGGGCTGTTCCATTTAAAACGGTATGGGAGGGGAGGAAGGCACTCAATATATTATTCTATGGGTCATGGGAGGAAATTCCCTTCAATCCATGTTACAACATTGGGAAGACCAATAAAATTTCTATGGGTGGTGGGGTATAATTCAAAGCTGCCTTCCGCCCCTCCCATACCTTTTTAAATGGAACAGCCCTTATTGACCTTATGCACGACTATGGACTAATACAAGTCATTAAAAGCCCCACAAGAATACTCAAAACCCAAGTACATGTATAGATCTGACATTCACAAACATCGATAAGTTTACTGCCGGTGTCGTTTGTGTCTCTGTTGCAGACCATCTCATGAACTTTATTATTCTAGGTTCACGAAAGCCTCCAGGCAATCACCGATATATTACAACCAGGAGCTTTAAGAAACTTGATGAAAATAAACTTATATCAGATCTTAAACATGTACCATGGCACACTATATAAATTTTTAATGACGTAGAGGACTGCTATAATGCATGGACACTTTTATTTGATGATGTTTTACAGTCTCATTGTCCTACCAAACGTTTTCGAGCCTCTAACAAGAAATTGACCAATTCCTGGTATACCGATGAAACTGAACTGACTCGTGTCGCCAGAGATAAGGCTCACCAACAAGCCATTGAAACTAATCTCAGTGAACACTGGAGACCGTATAAACATCTGAAAAATAAAGCCAATAACATGATAACTTTTGCCAAAAGGAATTACTTCACATCGAGTATTGAGAACACAAAGGGAGACAGCAAAGCAATGTGGTCAGTTCTTAAAGAGTTGCTCCCAAATCGTAAAGATTCTCGTATTTCATGTCATGATATAAATGGCAGAATCATATCAGAATGCAAGGAAATTTCAAACAGTTTCAATGCCTTTTTCATTAACATTGGAAGTTCCCTTGCAAGTCTAATTCGTCCTCCATCTTTCGATTTCCAAATTTACTTGAACAAAATACTTGCCACGAACAGAAACATGTTTTGCTTTCAGTCCCATCTGTGAATCTGATGTTTCAAACCTGCTTAACAATCTCTCGAAGAAAAAAGCCTGTGGTATTGATCAGCATCAAGCAAAACTGTTGAAAATATGTGCCCCAGTCATCTCCCAAAGTCTCACTTTTCTGTTCAACTTGTCCCTTTCAACTGGCAATTAAAATTCCCCAAATTTGGAAAAGTGCCAAAGTTTCGGCTATTTTCAAAAAGGGAAGTAAGCAAGACCCTGGCAATTATCACCCCATTTCGGTTCTCTCGATAATGTCTAAAGTCCTAGAACGTCTTGTTCATAATCAAATATATGACTTTTTAACTGAACAAGGTTTGTTAAATTCTGCCCAATCAGGGTTTCGCAAAGGGCACTCTACCCAAAACAAGTCTGTTGAGAGTTACAGAACACTTGCATGATGCTCTAGACAAGGGCGAACTCATTGGACTTGTGTCACTGGTATGGTTGGCCATCCCTGCCAGAATTAGTCATTTAGAGGCTGCCTCTAAATAATAGATACCATGGTATAAAATGCCAAGCCTGCCATAATTCGTATTTAGAGGCTGCCTCTAATTACCCCTCAGCCCATAGGGCTGTGGGGTCTTGTCGTTGCCATGTACGTACGTCCGTCCGTCCTAGCGTCCGTCCGTCAACATTTTCTTGTCCGCTAAATATCTGCAGATCTATGAAGTCGGGCCTGACCAAACTTTGGTGAGAGCTTCCTGAATGTTGACAGATGAACTGATTAGATTTTCAGATGGCTATGATGATGTCATGATTTTTAATTATTTTTTTTATTATTTATTGATGGCGTAGCTTTTGCACTGTTATCTATGCCCATAGACATGTTCTTGTCCGCTGAATATCTGCAGATCTATGAAGTCGGGCTTGACCAAACTTTGGTGAGAGCTTCCTGAATGTTGACAGATGAAATGATTAGATTTTCAGATGGCTATGATGATGTCATGATTTAAAAAAAAAATTATTATTTATTGATGGCTTAGCTTCTGCACTGTTATCTATGCCCATCAACATGTTCTTGTCCGCTGAATATCTGCAGATCTATCAAGTCGGGCCTGACCAAACTTTGGTGAGAGCTTCCTGAATGTTGACGGATGAAATGATTAGATTTTCAGATGGCTATATTAATTTCATGATTTTTAATTTTTTTAAATTTTTTAATTTATTGATGGCTTAGCTTTTGCACTGTTATCTATGCCCATCGGGAACCCTTGGTTGCATGTTTCGTTGTGAATTTTGAACGTTCCCTGATACAAGAAAGCCTGGTCCATTCATGATTCTCATTGAATGAAGGACAACATTTTTCTTAAATTTTGCTATTAAATCATTCTATTCTACATCATATGATTTATTCTAAAAATTTTGCATGAACCATATTTGTGTCCACACATTTAACTGGTACAACATAATGCTTCAATTTTTGTCACCAAACATGTCACTGTACCTTGGAAATTATGTAAAAAGAGTGATTAGGAGAGCCCATTTTTAGCCTGACTCTGTGCAATTTTGAATCAGTTTGCATACCTGGAGCTTATTGGGATTGGGAGCCCTTGGGATTTTTTGCAGGTTCCGATCCCAAACTCCCAGTTCCTTTTCGTAATTCATTATTGAGGGTCCAATTTTTTTAAGTGAATTTCGGCGCAAAGAGCCTGTGATCAATCACAAAACAGAGGTTTATTAACATGAAATTCAATACAGAGCTATGCAATCAGATCGATATTGAGGCTCCCAGAAGCTTTTCTAGGAGTATTTCCTTCAGAAATCCTTTCAAATTGAACAACAACAACACTTTCGTTTTTTGTTTCATTTGAGTTTTGGGTGCCCATATGTTTTCCAAAACTAAACTGGTTCTAGATGCAGCCCTGATCCTACTTGACTAAAAAAAAACAGGCTGAGGGGTCCACGCACCTTTTAGGTGCTTGCCTGCAATTCATGTTATTTTGTACCATGGTATAAAATGCCGAGCCTGCCATAATTCCTATTTAGAGGATGCCTCTAAATCGCCAAGCCTGCCACAATTCGTATTTAGAGGCTGCCTGTAAATAATATATACCATGATATAAAATGCCGAGCCTGCCATAATTCGTATTTAGAGGCTGCCTCTAATTATTTTGTACCATGGTATAAAA
>JAVTVY010056808.1:0-30184 GCA_036873755.1 Hanleya hanleyi | reverse complement strand
CACTCAATGACCTGGTGTACAAACGACCTTATATGACCACTCACTCACTCATGTGTGTGTGTGTGTGTCTGTTTACCTGTGTGTCTGCGTCTGTGTGTATGCGTCTGTGTGTGTCTATGCGTCTGTTTGTCTGTGTGCATGTGTGCTTGCGTGTACGTGTATGTGTGTGTGTATGTTCGTGTGTGTCTGTGTGCATGTGTTCGTACGTGTGTGTGTGTGTGTGTGTGTTGTGTGCGTGTACGCGTGTGTGTGTGTGTGTGTATACGTCTGTATACGTGTGTTATGCGTGTGTGTGTGTGTGTATGCGTCTGATGCGTGTGTGTGTGTGTGTATGTATGCGTCTGTGTGTCGGTGTGCGTGTGTGCATGAGCCGAATTCTAAGAGCCCCGGAGAGAGAACAACAACAACAACAAGGATGACACATGAGAGAGGACCAATACATATGGACACATGTTCATTCCTATATTTAAAGACTCTACCACCACCACCACCAACTCCACCAATACCACCACCGCACACCACCAACACCACCACCAACGCCACCAACGCCACCATCAACGCCACCAACGCCACCACCAACGCCACCAACGCCACCACCGGGCGCCAACGCCCGGTGGTGGTGGTGGTGGTGGTGGTGGTGGTGGTGGTTGTGGTGGTGGTGGTGGTGGTGGCCGGAACTGACCTTTGACCCCGGCGCGCAAAGGTTTCCACCGCACGGTGGAAACCTTTACACCGCGCGCGCCGATGGTGGCGTTGGTGGCGTTGGTGGTGGTGTTGGTGGTGTGCGGTGGTGGTGTTGGTGGAGTCGGTGGTGGTGTGTGTGGTGGTGGTAGAGTCTTTAAATATAGGAATGAACATTGTGGAAACATTTGCGCGCCGGGGTCAAAGCTCAGTTCCGGTCACGTGAACGGAAGCGGAAGTGACCTCACAGAGGTCATATGCAAATGTCACTTCCGAGCTCTGAGCTCCACAGGCTTTGAGCTCCAAGAGCTCCGATCTAAGAAATACACCCGCAAGCACACACTTACACACACACACACAGAGGCATACATGCATACACACATGCATACACACACGCACACGCACACACACGTATACCCAGACGCATACACACACGCGTACACACTCACAAGCACACACACACACACACGCATTCACGCACACCCACACACATACACAACACACACCTATACATACACACACACACATACCTACACACACACATGCATGCACACACACACAGACACATACACACAGACGCAGACACACAGGTAAACAGACACACACACACACACACACACATGAGTGAGTGAGTGGTCATATTAGGTCGTTTGTACACCAGGTCATTGAGTGCACTTGACCTGCATCCTTTTCATGTTGTCGGATCATGTTTAGACATGTTGGGGTATGACGTCACTTTCGATATGAATTGAAGGAAAGGAGATGGTACTGACCTGTTTGAGGGGGTTCGTTTGTGTGTGCTAAAAATAGATCACCAGCTAGCGTGCTATAAAAGGGAAGCGGCCTGGTCGTTTCATCAGACACTCTGTCAACCACCAAGATGTTCACTTGTACTACGTGCTCGAAAGCATTCACTCGTCTGCACGACTTGCGCCGCCATGAGGGTACCAAGCACGAAGGAACCGCCCGGCATAGCTGTACGATATGTACACTGTCGTTTCAGCGCCCAGATCATTTACAGCGCCACACACGTGCACGCCATGAAGTACCCAAGCGTCCATGCGAAGAATGTGGTCGGATTTTCAAACTGACCAGTCAGTTGCTGCGACACCAACGCACACGACACCCTGTTCTGCAGTCACGTTTGCAGATAGAAGAGTCCGTAGGCACCAGTATCGAGAAAGCGGGAACTCCCACCCATCGCACGAGGGTTGAAGATGATGATGTCGCCCTAATTCAACAGTCAAATTCCGACGACAAGACATTGGGCCAGATTTTGCACGACGAGGAGAGCAAAGTACACTTCGTGGACGAACCCATACATGTTCCTAGCGATCTGTTACACGAACACCATCCAGTGAGTGACATCTATCGGCGCCATTGGCACATGATCCGGCACTGTTTCTACCGTCATCGCCCCATTCAAGATATCTACAATTTCCGACTGACCAACCTCACCCGCCTACGCAGCTACGTGAAAGCCATCTTCAACGATCAAACTATGGCCTTCAAGTTGAATCTGGCGTTTGGTTATGTGCTGCAGCATAAGGACACAGACCAAGCAGCCCGATATTTTTACCCGAGCAGTAACATCCGGGTATTTGACGAACCGTTTACCATCATTAACCGGGCGTCGCTAGAGGCAATGCTGGAGAAACTGGATACCGTGGATCCCTTGGAATGGGCCCAACAACAACGCCCCAACACACAATGGGTCGTAGAGAGGGTGACCAATGTCACGTTTTTCGTTACCAAGCTGACCGACCACCCCCATCGGGTGAATATACCACCCTTGCACTGATGAATACCATAGCATGCAATACATACTCTATATGTCTGGTCCTCGACTTGGGGTAGTTGAACTGAGTGTGCTAAAAATAGATCACCAGCTAGCGTACTATAAAAGGGAAGCGGCCTGGTCGTTTCATCGGATACTCTGTCAACCACCAACATGTTCACTTGCACAACTTGCCAGAAGCAGTTTATTCGCCCAGAAGATTTGCGACGACACGAGGCCTCCATCCACAACGGTGCACGATATACTTGTATAACCTGCGCACGGTCATTTAATCGGGAAGATGCTTTACTGCGCCATGAACGCTCACTCCACGAGGGTGCGACGGAACAATGTAATGAATGTGGTCAACTCTTCAAACGACCCAGTCAGTTAAGACGGCACCAACGTTTGATTCATAGTCCATCACCACGGTATGCGCGACAACCTTCTACTATAGAGGAGCCGCGGAAGGTCAGGCCCAGTGAAGATAAGCCCGGGGAGACGAACGCCACTGGTGATGCGATGACGGAGAGCCCGCCTATACCCACAGTTCAGAAGAGCCTGGATATCCAGCCGGACCCCAGCATTACTGCTCCCAGTCATTCGCCTGACAACATCGAACATTTTATGGTCGAGCCCATAAATGTTCCCAGCGATCTCTTACAGGACAACCATCCAGTGAGTGACGACGATCGGGGCCATTGGTCTATGACACGGTACTGTTTCCACAAACATCGCCCTATTCAAGATATCTACAATTTCCCACAGACCAAACTCACCCGTCTACGCAGCTACGTGGAAGCCATCTTCGAAGATCAAACTACGGCCTTCAAATTGAATGTCGCTTTCGGGTACATCTTACGTCACAAAAAGACGGACCAGTTACGGTATTGTTACCCCAGTGCCAACAACCTTGTGTTTGACCTGCCGTTTACCATCATTCACCGGGCGTCGCTAGAGATGATGCTGGCCCAAGTGGAACAATTGGATGCCTTGAGATGGGCACATCGTCAACGCCCCAACACACAATGGGTGGTAAAGAGGGTAACCAATGTTACGTTTTTCGTGACCAAGACGACCAATCAACCCATCGGGTGAATGCGTCACCCATGCACTGATGAATACCACAACATGCCGTACATACTCTCTTTGTCTACATGCTGATCGTTGATTTGAGCTCAGTAAACACTTGTGCCTGATGTGACGATGCGTTGAATAATAAAACACGGTGTTTGATATTTCGAATGCGAACATACTAAACATACCCAGGGCGGCTCCCCCAGCCTGGGTATGATGTAAAATTTGGGGATAATAAACTATATGACAAAAACTTCTTGTTGTTCTCTCATGTGTCATCCTTGTTGTTGTTGTTCTCTCTCCGGGGCTCTTAGAACTCGGCGCATGCACACACGCACCCAGACACACAGATGCATACACACACACACACACACGCATCAGACGCATACACACACACACGCATAAACACACGCATACAGACGTATACACACACACGCGCGTACACACACACGTACGCACACATGCACACAGACACAGACACACACGCACATACACACACACACATACAAACACACGTACACGCAAGCACACGTGCACAGACACACAGACGCATACACACACACACAGACGCATACACACACACACCCACGCACACACACACAAAGACGCATACACACACACACACACACACACACACACACACACATGCATTCTCATTGCGCATTGCGCCGCAAGGTCAATGGGGCTCGACATGCGCTTTCATACTACTAATCCATCCTTCACTGCCCCCAAAATGCCCACTTTCGCTACTACTCGTACCGATGACGTCACTAATGCCGTCACAGATGATGCGAACATCCCTTAAATCGGAATCTACACCCTAAGCGCTACAAAATGGCACCTCACACGATCCATTCGGACCAAGGATGGTCCCTCTCTACCCCAAACACCTTCCTTCACTGCCCCAAAATGCCCACTTTCGCTACTACTCGTACTGATGACGTCACTGGTGACGTCACAGATGACGCGGACATCCCTAAAATGAAGATGTACACCCCGAGAGCTACAACATGACACCTCATACGACGCATTCGGACCAAGGATGGTCCCTCTCTATCCCAAACACCTACCTGCACTGCCCCAAAATGTGCACTTTCGCTACTACTCGTACCGATGACGTCACAGATGAAGCGAACATCCCTAAAATGGAGATGTACACCCCGAGAGCTACAACATGACACCTTACACGACGCATTCGGACCAAGGATGGAGCATCTCTACACCAAATACCTTCCTTCCACTGCCCCCAAATACCCACTTTACTTACTACTCGTACTGATGACGTCACCGATGACGTCACAGGTGACGTGAACAGCCCTCAAATCGGGGTCTACACCCCGAGAGCTACAAGATGACACCTCACACGACGCATTCGAACCGTGAATAGCCCATCTCGACCCCAAATACCTTCATGTACTGCCCCAAAATGGCCACTTTACTTACTACAACCAACTGCGCATGCGCAGATTAACGCGACTTGCATTCAAAAACACACCATTCTGACTCTACCCCACACAAGCTTCACTTTGACACCTCACACGACCCATTCGAACCGTCAATAGCCCATCTCTACCCCAAACACACCCCTACATAGCACCCAAAATGCTCCCTTTCGCTACTACTCGTACTGATGACGCCACTGATGACGTCACAGATGACGCGGACATCCCTTAAATCGGAATGTACACCCCGAGAACTACAAGATGACACCTTCCAGGACGCATTCGAACCGTGAATAGCCCATCTCGACCCCAAATACCTTCATGTACTGCCCGAAAATGGCCACTTTCGCTACTACTCGTACCGATGACGTCACCGATGACGTCACAGATGACGCGAACATCCCTCAAATCGGAATGTACACCCCGAGAACTACAAGATGACACCTTCCAGGACGCATTCGAACCGTGAATAGCCCATCTCGACCCCAAATACCTTCATGTACTGCCTCAAAATGGCCACTTTACTTACTACAACCCACTGCGCATGCGCAGATTGACGCGATTTTCATTCAAAAACACACCATTCTGACTCTACCCCACACAAGCTTCACTTTGACACCTCACACGACCCATTCGAACCGTGAATAGCCCATCTCTATCCCAAACACACCCCTACATAGCACCCAAAATGCCTGTTTTCTATACTACGGGCCAGGCTGCGCATGCGCAGACTATTGAACACGGACGAACCATTAGTGTAGTCAAGTGCTCCTCCACGAGAGCTTCAAAATAAGACCTCACTCGACCCCATTGGACCATTAGGGACTCACCTAGACTCCAACATGTCCACCCCGTATGGGCCTATACACCCATAGCCATGCAGTATAGGCCTATGGGCCTACCCAGGCCTCGGTGACTTTTTTCAAAAATTTCACCGATTCGCTCCGCAACACTTCCTATCGTGTTCTAAATGACGAGACGAGTAAAACGAGACCCCACAACCCTACCGCAAATGTATAGAAGTACGTTTCCCAGGGGGACAAACATTGATCCTATACCCCAGTATGGAACTATATGGGGCTATATCGTACTTTTTCAAAAATTTCACCGATTCGCACGGGGACACTTCCTATCATGTTCTAAATGACGAGACGAGTAAAACGAGACCCCACAACCCTACCGCAAATGTATAGAAGTACGTTTCCCAGGATGGTCCTATACCTCCCATACCCCATATAGGCATTTTCGCGTAATTTAGGATAAAGTCCGTATTCCGTATTTTTTCAGGAAAAATTTTACATACACCCACCCTGGAACTAGGGGGAGATAACTCTATTGATAGACAAGCCCCGTTAAGCCCGGCGACCTATATACCCCCATACCCCATATAGGCATTTTCCCAGGTTTTTCGATAAAGTCCGTGTTCCGTATTTTTTTTTTCAGGAAAAATTTTACATGCACCCACCCAGCCATCAAATACTCCTTCACCTAGGCTTCACTTTGATACCTCACTCGACCCCATTCGACCATTAGGGGCTCCCCTAGCTCCAAAACGGCTATTTCCATACCCTTGGGCCACCGCGCATGCGCACAATGCCGATATTTCAATCCCACATCCAGCCCATTAGATGTCCCTTCACCTAAGCTTCACTTTGATACCTCACTCGACCCCATTGGTCCATTAGTGGCTCCCCTAGCTCCAACACGGCTATTTCCACACGGTTGGTCCACACGAGTTGTCTCCCTTGCGTCAGTGTGTGCAGATGGCGCTGTGGTTAGGATCGACGCCGTGATGTGGCAAGGGCGTCCCCACATCATCCTGGAGCCGCCATTTTGTTTGTTGATTTTCTGCGGAGATACACGGGACAATAAACACTCGACCCTAGGGTGGTACAGATGTTAGACTGATCCTATTAACATGGTACAACACCTATAGATTCTGTTTATTACTAGGACGTCAGCGAAATACTAGTACCCATCCTCCGTATGGCAGAACTGTACAACCCAGAACAAGTCAGGACATGCCTTGATCACGTGATCGTCATTGGGAATCCCCCACTGGGAAACCCCGCCACACTTCCGCCACAAATCTGCGCAGAAACACCTGCGCACTCGTCAAAATGTGGTCTGTGCCGGTAGTTAGCTACTACTAACAACAAAGGAGTAACATAAAAGAAATAATTTCTTTGTCTACTGAATATGTCCGTCACAAAACCAATCAGTAGAATTGTCATTTGGCTGAGCACAAGACAAAAGTTTCCAAACAGTACACCTTTTCCTACCATCTTTCCCGTCACAACCTACCATGTCTTCAAAACAATCAGGCTTACCACACGAACAAAAACGACTAATAACTTTGTTCACCGACCTAATTCTAACTATCTTTCCACTCTCATTAGTCCGTGGGAAGGGTGTCATTTTCCCATCTTCTAAACACTAAAGTAAATGTTTTCTTAGAATATGTGGATTGAAAGTCAAAGTAGTCTTACCAAGGTAACCGTAAAAACAGAACTCAACTAAGTTAGCTATAGCAAACAATCCACAATCCGACCCATTGTCTTGTTGCTGAACACTTGGAACTGTAACAGTAATTTTTTCGTCACTCTTCCCATGAGCTGCAGAAAGCTGAATCTCAAGGGAAGCCGAGGGGTTGTCGTTCCAGATAGTCTCAGCTAAGGCTTGGAACTTCTGTATGACTGTCTTTGCCGTGTCTCTGGACAGATTATTGGCACCGACGTGGAGCACAATAATGTCGTAGGAACAAACGACAAGACGGATCTCACTCCACATCTCCTCTATCTTGTATCCAGAAAAGGATACAATGTCAATAGAAGGATCCGTAAGATATTGATCAAAGTACTTGGTCTGGGAATGACCGGCGATGAGAGTCTTGACAACCATGATGACTGATGAATTATTGAAATTCAAATGTCTGAAGAAAATGCAGCTAAGATGACTGATGAATTATTGAAATTCAAATGTCTGAAGAAATTGATTGAAATTGTAGTGTAAGGGCCGCTTTTAACGATCGTCACTCTCGGCAAGTGTTGTAACGGATTAGCGGTTGGGGATTAATTGCATGGGAGTAAAACTTAATTAGCTGTTCACCAGTCTGGGCTGTGAGATGTCAAAAAGTCAGTAAGTGAACAAAACTCACAATGATAAAATTCATTTTAGTTCATATAAATTATAATAATTACTGAAAACAAAATATGTATATTCCTGGTCATTTTTCAGGTACAAGAAGGTACATGCATCAAAATATACGTATTTAAAATTAATGATCAATTAAAAAATATATTTATACCATAGAAAAATACTATTTCCATTTACATTAAGTTATTACATGACAAACATTCATTTATTTGAAAACTAGGATATTTTTTGTGCAAACTATGCTTTTTAAATTTAATTCGACACTTATGACCCACCGACATAACCAATCTTCCAATAAACTTACCCGCGATCCTTATTCCGGATTTTCGGAATCTTCTGAAGTCCGTCTCCAAATCCGAGTTTTTAACTCGCTTCACTAATCCGTTTTACGGCCGATTCAGCTGAAAATGTTGTGATTTTCAATCGTTTTTTTTTCAGCGAACCCTTTTACGGAAAACGGTAGAAGGTACATGCATATATTTTATATCATTTTATTCGTAAAAGAGTAGAGCATTCCGGAAACCTAAAAGTATTTCAGTCAGTTCACGCAATAATTTTCCGGACAAGAAAAACCACATGTCGGTCGGTCCAGAAAACATTTCAGCGAAGTCGACAGGAAAATTTCAGTTGCCCACTATCTCAAAAATTAAAAAACTTTTGTCATCAAACTATATATTTTTGAAAAGAGAATCTCTTCAGCTACTTCGGAAAGTTAGATTGTCAGAATCGAACCAGTATCAAGCGAGCTATCAACAAATAACCGACCGAGTTTCCGTTTCATCAGTCGAATTCAACGCATTTCAGTCGAATACGCCGACCCTAAAATGAATGCATAGGCCTATGTACGTTGTATTACTTACCATTACACGGAAGGATTTCCAACTTCAAGAAAATAACGAAGATCGATCTTCATTATCCCCAGATTCTCAGAGATATATGTTTTCTTCTTCCCATTACAATCAACTTTAAATTAAATTAAATATAAAAACATAATATTATATGCTCTAAATTGGAATGAAATCTATCACGACGTCTGAAGCGGCCCGTCTGAATTGCTCTCGCCGAGGTCCGCGTGCCAAAAGCAACAAGAGCCCAAGGGGCTTCAATATACGCCCGTATATCTGGAATTACACTGGTCTGAATTTCTAGATTGTTAATGGCCTTGATCCGGATTAGTAGCTAGCAATCCAGAGTAAGGTCTACGATTTTATGCTTCTGAGAATGTTACACACATCACATCTTATATTGAATGATAAACTAAAATGGGCTGAACTCTTGGTAACTAGGTGACCTTGAAACAAAGGTCGAGAGCTCACATATCCCACACTGAAATCGACATTAGTCAAACACAAGAAAATAGTAGTTTTCTTTCAAATGGATTCCTTTCAGGCGAGAAAATTTTCCATGAAGGTAGAAGGATGTGAAGAAAGTGATGAAGTAACCCTTTGTTCTTGAGTTAATAAACAGGTATAAAGTTCATGAAGGACCCCTCTCCCCATTAAATTAGTAAATGTATGGTTTTTATTTCACAACAATTTAAGTAAATGTAGCCAATTCTTACATGTATCAAACATGAGAGACAACTCCACAGGACAAATGCCATATACATGTAGGGGAGACAAGTCTGAATATTCCAACCTAACACATATAGGCAGCTAAACTTGACAAATTGATCTCTCTTTGCAATGCGAGTAAGCTGTACCCGAAGTTTGGTATCAATCCATACCTTGAAACTAGAGATATCGCATGGACAACTAATGTTAATGGGTGAATGGACAGAATGCAACATCGCATTACATGATCTCGTCTTCGACAGGTATATGAAAATGTGACTTTTAATGATTTCTTGAGTTTGGGGTCACAGTGACCTTGATCTTTGACCCACATTTTGGTATGTCCCTCTAATGTATCTACTGGCACAAAAAAGGCTATTTTTAATGATTTCAAATTTTTGGGTCACAGTGACCTTGACCTTTAATCTTGACCTACATTTTGGTTCTCGACACATTGTCTTCCCTCAATATCTCAAAAATCTTCACAAGTCCAGGTAATCCTAAATCCTTGGAGAGGGTTTACCTTGACATTTTTGGTCTTTCGAATGAGTTCTTGAGTCGACACCTCCATTATACAATCTCGTACATTTCATCCATTGCGCTTGTTTTGAATAAGCATGTCGGTATCCCAAGCTTGCAGTTTTTGCTTTGACTTCCGATGTTGATTTCAACTTGACATCAAAGCAGTTGAATCCGCAATGAAATTCAATCCTGTCATATCTCATACCTAGCAGCGGATTGGCCTAATCAACTGGCTTAGCGCATTCACTGATTGGGTTGATTTAGAGGAAACCTCTTGATCTATTTATATCCAGAACTCATATGGGTAACTAACCAAGTCAGTGTATCGATCCTAACAGATCGATCGATACACTGGCTCGCGAGGATGTGTATCAATGGACACAAGAAATCTTGATTTTTTATAATTTCATGATTTTGGGGGGTCACAGTGACCTTGACATTCGGCCTTGACCTACATTTTGGTATGTGACACATCGTGTCCCCCTCATGTATCTACTGACACAAAAAAAGTTATTTTTAATAATTTCCTGATTTTGGGGTCAGTGACCTTTGACCTTCAACATTGACCTATATTTTGGTATGAGACACCTCGTTTCCCCCTACTGAATCCACTCACAAAAAATTAGAAATTTTAATCGATTTCCTGATTTTTCCGGGACACTGACCTTTGACCTCTGACCTTGACCTACATTTTGTATGCAACACATAGTTCCCCTAGGGCATCCACTCACCAAAAATTAGAACTGTAGATAGAAAACTATCAATGATCAATGATTTCCTGATTTTAGGCAACAGTGACCTTTGACCTCTGACCTTGACCTCAATTTTGGTACGCGACACATCGTCTTCACCTAGCGTATCCACTCATAAAAAATTGCAACTGTGGATAGAAAACATTCACAGATATAGACCGGACACGAACACTTCAGTGATTTCCTGTTTTTTAGGCCAGTGACCTTTGACCTCTGACCTTGACCTTCATTTTGGTACACGACACATCGTCTCCCCGTAGGGTATCCACTCACCAAAAATTAGAACTGTAGATAGAAAACTGTCCCAGATATAGACCGGACACGAGGGACGGACAGACGGACGGAAACCGCCATCACATAATACGTCCGCCTTTTGGCGGGCGTATAAAAACAACAGTCTTCGGTCTTCGATTTCACATTCCGGTTTTCTTGTGCAAAAAGTGAAGCACCCTACTGAATCGACAAGTATGATTATAGGTGAATGCACCAGTCCATTTGTCATGCGACCATGAACTGTAGGTTGGCTCACTTCACATAGAAGCCGCATAACAGCTGCAATGTTATAATGAGGCAACATATGATTATATATCAGATATGTCGACAGTCCATGGTAGCTACCATTTGTCTTGGCAACAGTCCATTTGGCGAATCATTATACCCCCCGACACGTAGTGTAGGGGGCGTATACTGGTTTCAGCTTGTCCGTCCGTCCGTCCGTACGTCCGTCTGTACGTCCGTCCGTAACATTTCGTTTCCGGAGCATAACTTGACAACCGCCAGTTGGATTCCTCTCAAATTTGGTATGCAGCTACCTTACCATGAGACCTCGCTTGGGATTGCGTTTGGCGCATGTGCATCTACAGGTGGCGCCACCTAGGGTCAAAACTTTTTCTTGTCGGTCCGTAACATTTCGTTTCCGGAGCATAACTTGACAACAGCTAATTGGATTCCTCTCAGATTTGGTATGTAGCTACCTTACCATGAGACCTTGCTTGGGATTGCGTTTGGCGCATGTGCGTCTACAGGTGGCGCCACCTATGGGCAGAATTTTCTCAGTTGGTCCGTAACATTCCATTTCTGGAGCATAACTTGACAACGGCTGATTAGATTCTTCTCAAATTTGTATGTAGCTGCCATACCATGAGACCTAGCTCAGGATGTTGCATATGCGTCTACAGGTAGTAAGTTTAATATTTCACTTCCCATTTACTTCCTTTTCCTCTTCAATGTGGTTATCCAGATGACAGTAATTCGCCTATCTGTTGCAACAGCCCATTTCAAGTCTACACGGTTCTAGTGGTAACAACAGTTAGGTAAAACTCAATATGCCTGCAAAACCCCATTCTCAACAATCATTATTAACATCAATTTTCTGAACAATCCATTAAACTCATCTGAGTATCGTCACGACACATGCATAGACAATCCGTTAACCGCACTCCAACCGAGCGAGGTCTCATTGTCAACTAGTTACATACTGTGCCGCCACCCATAACATGTATACTTATATTCCTCTACAAATACTCGTCAATTTCTATCAAATGTGCATCCGGGGGGTATCTTGTAAGCATGCTTACTGATGATTTCCACTGCCACAATCCCATTCAGCTTACTCGTGAAACGTTAACCACCCCCATGTATCTATGCCCTTACGGGGGGGGGTATCTTGTAAGCAGCCTTACTGATCATTTTGATCAAATGTGTGCATCCCTCAGACTATGCTCTAGTTGGATCAGACGCTGTGCTCTCTGTGCATCATTCACAAGTGCATGTTGACCTACCATGGACTGTCGATCGGTCCGATGATGATACCATGGACTATCGTAATATCAGACAGACAGAGAATAAACTATTAATGGTTCATATTTCTCTTAAACACACACAAGTGGAAGGAATCGAGAGATGAATGAGTCAGTGATACATGACGCAGGTAGTAAGTTCCCACGTGTTCATTTTGTGCTCAATTCCTCACACTATAATGCTAATACCTACCATGGACTGTCTACCAACACCTAAAAACATCTCTCGCCGCAAAAATGTTTAAAAATTTTCTTAACTTGAAATAGTAATAACTCTACATTTGGTGACAATATAGTACGATATCTCTCCTCCAAAAAATGACTGGACACCAGTAACCATACCTGTCATCGATATGCTGAAAATCGTTCATTTTCGGCTGTGGTCACTGTCGTCTGGTCAGACACACGCCCACGCTTGATAACGAAAGCACCGAAAAAAACTACCATTGACTGTGATTTGACACGTGACCGGCGGTTTTCACCTATAATCATACTTGTCGATTCAGTAGGGTGTGAAGGCTTTATTAAGAATTTCTTCCATTCACTCTAGATCTATATTCTATTTGCATTCCACAATATGATCGGTTATGAAAGCAAATGTAAACTGTTCATAAGTTTGTGCGGTATGAGAAAAGAAAAAGCCATTCAAATTGTTGAATAATATTTTTTTGTCAGAATTTATATTTGTCATATATTTTTCTGTGCTATCGGTAAAATTATCTTGCATCCTTCTCGTTTATTATCACATTAGACAATTTTTTAGTATTATGTAATTTTTTCGGAATAATGTTGAACTAATTTCATGTTTATTTTGTATTTCAGATACTCCCGAGAGACTCGTTTTTCAGTATTGTCTTTGTCCTGTTTGTTGAGTTTTGTTGTCGTTTGAATCTTCTTTAGTTGAAATGTTTGAAATGTTACTTTTCTCGGTATGTAAACTTCAATTTAATATTTTACGTAATATTTCTGAAATTATGTTGGTGCATGGCCTAAAGAAAGCTCTGTGCTCACTAATCTTTTCATTTACCCGGTTGCCGGCATGATCCTGTATTCAACATCCAGTTACTCGGACGATACAAACTTTGGAGATTTTTAAAATAATTTCTAATGCCAGGGGAATATTTTTCATGACAAATAATTGCATAGACAGAGTTTGGAATATCTTGTGAGTTTCGACAGCTGATGTGTTATATTAACTGATAAATCCACGGAAACCCCGTTCCCACCTATGTGAATCAGATAGTATAACTGCATGCATTCGTTCAACTACGGTACTACGGCCGTACCCACGAAAATAAATCATTTTAACTGATCATCCACGGACACGTGGCCGACTGGATTATTTCTTTCATTCCCGGCACGTAACCATACGAAGACAGTGATGGATATTGTTGTAGAGATAGCTATACGCTCGAGAATGTTAATCCCTGGTATAGTGAAATAAATCGTACATGCCAGGAGATTGCATCATCCGGGCTATTTCCTCAGAACCCACTCAAACCGGTTTTGGCCCGAAGCTTGAACTTCGGAAATCTCCGTTGCATGCTCTGAGATTGCCAGACTGGGACGGGACTGTGAACGAATGAGACGTATATAGAATTCGGGCTGGAATGGAGGGTGGATTTTAATGGGGGATCTTTTAGCTATATATCGTGCTGGGTGTTGCTAGGCGGGGCACACCCTTTTCTACGACATCTGGCGTCAGATTATAAAATTAATTTTGTAACGGTTGAGAACCAATACGCCTTTGAACCAGACTGTGATAAATTCCCGGTAAACAAGCGCGGTATGGAAGCCGGCCATTTTTCCTTTGTTCGCGGGTCAATGTGACTTTGTTTTCTGCTAACGTTTTTCCCATCCTGATAACAGGGAAACCCGTTTTTTTTGTGTTTCAAGATATATATATTTTTGTCGTGGTGTTCGTGATATTCGAATTTGTCGGCTGTCAACAGGTCGGCTAAAAAATCGCTCATCGTGTCGATTTTCTGGATTAATACAGATATATATTGCCTACATTTTGATTGTCCAATACATGATTCTGATTGCTCAGTTGATAGTTTGGGGCATTGTCAGCTATTGTTTGAAATTTAATTGAATGGGAACTGGCCTATGTTCATCCTTGAGGGGTCTGAATGATAGACTGAAGGTTGTTCAGGATGTTGAGCGATTGAGTTAAAATTTTGATGCAGTTTACCATCTCGAGACAGACTATTTCCTGTTTGTATTTGAACTCGGAGTTATTAACTCCTCGATGTGGTCGAGTCTAAAATCTAGTTTGTATTCTGTGTTGTATTCCTCCAGGCACGGGAAACTGTGTTAATTTAAGATTTATTTATGTTGAACACAGGTGGCCTGACTTTGTTTTCCGGGCACAATCGATAATTGATTTTTTTTTCTCCCCCAGACCCACCCTGGGTTTCTTTAGTGCCTTATTCATGATTAGTCGTAAATTGAAATAGTGCAAGATTAACAGAGAAGTTGCAACAACGTGTTGACTGTGCGGTAACGCATGTTGCACTTGTTCTAGAGATGGGTCTTGTTCTTTTTCTTTTTTCCTAATGGATATGGCTGATTAGGCACAATTGATTTGGTTCATAAAAGTGTTTCGTCAGTTTGAACTCGAACCTGCACATCTTTAAATATTTGTTTTCATTCACTGAATGTGAGTAGTTGACACTGCGTTTCATTTTTCGCGTCCAATTTCGTGTTCCCTAGGGGACATAACGCGGTACACGGTGATTCTTCTGCTTTAATGAGTTTCTGGAGTGGAAACTGAGTATGAGGAGTTGACACTGCTATTTATTTTGGTGTAAGATTTGGTGTTTTGTAATGGACATACCAATGTGGGCTGTCTTTCATTTGCTTCAGTGAGTTTCTAGAAGGAAACTCACTGAAAGTCTTTGATATATTTGAAGTTATTCGATTAGATTTTGATTTGGTACTGCTTATTCTTTTGACTTGTTTTCAAATACCGTATATCATTCCACTAACACATGGCAGATTTGGGGCCCATTGATGTGGCAGTGGCTACAGAGGAAGCACTGCAAAAATTGAAAGGGGTGGGGAGTAATCGAAGTGCACGTGTGGTAGCCTTGCAGGAAGAGGGCAGGTTGGTTAGTTTTAAGCATTTTATGCAGGCGACCCAGTTTAGTGCCGGGCATGTAGCCGATCTAGTGCTAGATGGGCAGATAATAGGTTTAGACTTGTCGGGAAGTCCGGAATACATTAATGCTTTAGTTGACCGTCGTTTTGAAGAAATCATTGGATCATGGAAAGTTGGAATAACGGCCCAAGTGGATGCATTGGATGTAGAAATGGACCAGTTGCATGATAATATCAAGGAATATGAGATTCATTTAGGACAATTGGATGGAAAGATAGATAATTATGGACGCCAATTGACCCAAGTGGATGTTAAGGTTGACCAAGTAAACACTAAAGTAGGACAAGTGGATGTTAAAGTTGACCAACCAGGTCAACAAGTAAACACTAAAGTAGGACAAGTGAACACTCAAATAGGTCAAGTTGATGATAAGATGGAGCAAGTGGGTTTAGATATGAGGACTGTTGTTGCATTGCTTAGCGCTCCAAGCAGGGAAGGGTAAGAGATTTCATCACATGCGACGTCTGAACAGACAACGGGGGACGCTGGTCAGGCGGACCCAACTCATGTTGTTGTGAATAATAGACCTGAACAATTGATTGAGGGTGGGGGAGAGACTGCAAATCAACTGAATGTAGCCCCTGTTCATCAAAATGAACCACATGTTCAAGTAAATGCACCAGCTGCCCTTCCCGACCCCTCATGTCCACTAGATCTAAATGGAACAGCAGGACTGGACGCTGGTCTGGCTAGGGATGTAAATAATGTATTTCATCAGTTACCGCCCAGTGGCCACACTTCAGCTCCGAACTTCCAATGCCCAATAAATAGGAATGGATTGTTTTTAGACAATGCTATGGCAGGGGGACAATATCTCCAAGGGGATATAGATAATGGGAATCTGGCCGATGTGTCCGCTACTGATACCGAGTGAGAGGTTGAGGCCTCTCCTAGTAAATGCAGCGAATGCTCGTCCAGATCCAGATCAACCGAGCGACATGTATCCCAAGAACGCCACCGTAGCCAAAGTCCCCGGCTTCCCAAAACTTTAGTATTTTCAGGAATCAGAGGGGACTGGGTTCCATTTAGGGTTAAGTTTGAGTTGGAAGCTAAAAGTAGAGAGTGGAATAAAGATCAGTGTCTTAGGAAGTTAACAGACTGTATTCATGGCGATGCCATGGTGTTTTACAACTATCAATCGGAGGCCGTCAAAACCTCGTTTGATATGCTCCTCAAAGCAATGGAATGCCATTATAATAGTAGGGAACCTCTGCGTGTAGTTAGGCAGCGGTTGCAGGCGGAAGTGCAGGGTTCCGAGGATACTTTAGAGGAGTTTGCTTTCAGATGCGCTAGGCTTGCAAGGGACGGGTATCCGAATGCACCGGAAAAGATTATTGAGTCAGTAGCGGTGGAACATTTTCTCAGGGGATGCAGGGAAATACAGGCTGTGAGATTTGCTATGGAAAAGAGCCCCACAACAATCTCTGAAGCCTTGAGTTATGTGAACTCCTCACGATATAATCTGAGGGAGTTGGATTTTCAGACGGTTACATGTAGGACTGTTAATGTTGATTTAGTGGGGAGGCTTTTCCCGATGCTTGTAAGGCAGAAGGGGAAGGGATAAATAAGGGGTCCCCTCGCCGTCGGTCATCGCGACCCTTCTGTCCACCACGACTCTGTTACTCGTGCCGTAAACCCGGCCACATAAGCCGTTTTTGTCCTGCTAGACATGGTTTAGATGGGTGGGCTCAATTAGCAACTGCAAATGACGGGGTGGGGTCGTCCACGGGGGACGAGGCAGGTGTTACTGAACTTACTGCAGCAGTCCGAGATGTTACTCTGTCTCGTTCCCAGGGGTGGGCGATGTCCATTCCAGTTAAGGTTGGGTCTGTGCCGGTAACTGCTGTGGTAGACACGGCCGCCCAAGTCACCGTCATGAGTAAACATTTATTTGCTAGGTTGGGTCTCCAGGGGTTGTTGTCTTCGCCTATTCGGTTAACTGGTGCATTTCGAGGAATGACCAGTATGGGAATGCTAGTTCGGCAGGTCACATTGTCCATCTCCGATTTTCACTGTACTGGAAATATAGTGGCGGCACCCTTGGTTGACGACCTGTTGCTAGGCTTCGATTTCCTGTCAGCCTATGGATATGTTTTAGATTTTAGGGATAAAGCCTTGGTTATTGGGGACACCAAGGTTTTTGCAGTTTGAATTTTTATGGAATGGTGACTTGTTTAATGTAGGCCCCATTTCGCTCTGCCAGTACTAGTCCGGTAGCCAAATCGCAAAAAGGGGTCTAAATAAGGTTTTCGTAGCACCCCCCGAGTAGATTTAGTTTGACCACTGTTTATAAACGAGTATCATCTGCTGGTCAGTTCTAGACCTGATGTAGGCATCTACGGTGGTGCCTAAGTTCACAGCATGCATTTTTTTGCCGCTGTCTGAACAAGACAAAATTAACTCTAAGATGGGGGTAGGGGTATTTATGAACGTATAACTTTTTTATTCTTGCACTAAACTCTCTGTAACTTTCCATACCTGACCTTAGAATAATGTTCTATTAGATAAAGTAATTCAAGTTACGCCTTTTACGTTGTTGACGTCATGATGACGTCATAACTTGGAGGGTACATTTTTTCTCGATTTTTTTAGAAATGAGACTTGAATTTTTGTTTTACAGTTGCAGAAACTCTTTTTGCATTCAGCCTGATTTGTATTTGTTAATTCTAGACCTGGTGTAACCATCTAATATGCACTTCAGGAATGCGGCATAGCCATGTTTAACGGCACCAGAGCATGAGAAATATGAAGCCGAATTAGGGGTAAGGGTGATTACGTTCTAATATTTTATTGTTCCACAATCCTAACTCAATGAAATTTACCACATATTGAGTCTGTGTACGGATCATTCGGATAAAGCTATCCGATTCCGATTATCTTCAATGTTGGTGTCACTATGTCGTTATTATCATCGGCGAAGTATTTTTTCTCTGGACTTTTTGTTGTAATTTTCCAAGGGTATATTGTTACTTTTTCTTGATGTGTGTATTTAAGACCATGATAGCATGACGTATTTGTTTGGAACCGGGTGTTGACGTCTATGGTGATGAGAAAGGTGGCATGTGGCTTCTTGCAATGCTCTCTGAGTAACAAAAAAACAAACAAGGAATGGGGGTAGGGATGATTACGTTTCGATATGTTATTCACACTTGGGTTCAGAGAGCTCAAATTTTTAACACTTTGCGGTTGGATACTAGTTGAGCAAAACAAGTAATCAAACTTCCAATACTTCTGAAATGAAGTCTCTGTTTCGAACTCTAGTGTATATTCTTTATAGCATAGTCAGCGTTACAGGGCTATAACATCGTCGCCCTGAAATATTTGTATCTGATATCGCTCAAGTCAGTGTTAGGGACCGTGTGGTCATGTCATTTAATATATCCACATGAACAGTCTCAATAAAAGCGTTGTTGGGATAAAAATCATCACAGGGGTCACTTTTGGTTCTTATGATGTTTAAAGAAATATGCAGTCACTATATTTGTCTGTTGGGTAATATGACTTGTCAGTACGTCGGCATCGTTTTTCACCACCCTTTTAATGCTGCGTTTAATTGTTGCATGTGTTTAATATGTTTCACTCTGCTCGACTTAGGTTAAAGATTATCATCTACCTGCTAGTGGTCCATCTCGCATTTGTTAATCTAGCTAGTGGTCAATTATTAACCAAGAACGGGTCTATATAAAGTTGCCGCTTGCATTTGTTAACTTCATCAGTCATGTCGAAAGTATGGACATCCAGAAAGAAGATGGATTCAAAGTTTCTGGTAATATCAACGAGACAATCAGACTTTCACAATCTACCATGATGACGTCGTCTTTTGTCATGATATGTTTATCTTCACATTATGGGTTTAGGTCTCACCAATGCTTCGATACTTAAGTAGAGAAAACCAGTTAATTTGCTAGATGAATTGAATGAAAGTTACATGAAATGAAAGAAATGAATTTAGATGAGAATGTATTGAGAGAAAACGAAAGGCAGACACTATCAATATTTATTCATTGTATCTACAAACTATTTTCAATCAAGATACATGCAGTGAGGCAAAATGCATTGAGGCAACAGAAACCCGTGCCCATCCAGCCACCCGCCCATGGATATTGTATAACACTATATTCTATTTTATGGATAGCATCTGCTTTATTGTTATGGAACTGACGCTTCGATGGAGATACATCCAACTTTTCAATACAGGCGTCGATTTTCCTCATTCAATATTTATCCGTAATATGTTAAAGAATTTTCGCGTGTATAATCCAAAGATCTAATTCGTATAACATCCGCATCAAAGCTAATGTGGATGGTGGATATTAAAAATATGTACCTCGGTTCATATTAATTCGATGAATATATCTCATTCGAAAATGGATACTTGTCAGTTTCTTTGGTTCCATTATTGAAGCTAGATATACATTATGGGAACATTCTATTACACTGTGATGCTTATTGATATTGAGCAAAGAAAACAAACATTCGAATGCCTTCCTTTTGTACAAAAGGTAATTGAAAAACAATTTCGAAAAGGAATATCCAATATATATGAATTTCTCAATACAATAGTTATATCATCAGCAAGTGTCAGATCCGATATCAAAATTCAATAATCAGCCGCCGCCCATAAAGAAATTCCGCTTCAATAATCGCAACACCTATTTCGTATGAGAGTTAGCCCCAACTTCAATGTGTATGAAATAAATACAAGAAAAACACAGTTTTCAACGATGTCAGCAACACATAAATATGTTCTATACATAAACTCTTAATCACTGATCATTATTCTTTATCCAAATGAATTCCACGTCGTGTCCAGAATATCAGTCACGCTATGAATGTGATGTTCATTTGAACACTATGTGAAACTATGATATCCAAACAACCCCCAATCTTAATGAATTAATATCCTATCAATGCTCCCCAATCGTACATGTCGCTATATAGAATCTTAAGTATTTCAATTGAATTTGGTGTTCTGAGCGCCCAAACCATGAATATTTAATCGCATTATGACATCATGGTCGCATCTGGACTAATCCGCTTGCAGTCGGGGGTGGAGGATATATATCTACCTCGTATAATGGTGCCACAAAGTCGAGACCGCGGAAACATGAAAAGACATGTCTAAGTCGACTGAACCAACCAAAAATTCTCTATCATTAATGTTCCCTTCCAAGCATTATGAGGCGTTCCCAGGATTGGTTGACACTCGAGTTACTGCAAGCCTGTTAGATCCTTCAAGCGACATATCCAAATAGGGAAGGAGATGTGATTTAATTTTAATTAGATTGAACAGCGACTAAAGGGCAACCATATAACTCAACCACAGGCTTTTCTCGGCACCTCAGATTCAGACCTCAGACCCGAGAATACGGTGGACTCTCAGACGTAGCCTTAGTATCTCAGCCGCGATGTTACTGCAGATGTTCATTTGAAGACTATGAAGTATCCACACGGCCCCTAGAACCGGCTTAAGCGGAATTAGATACGCTAGCTCGGGTGCTGTGATGACAGATCAGCTCAGACAAATAACTTATCTGATGCTAATGAATGCGCATCGTGGATGTCTGATGGAGTAAACGTATCAACATGGGGTAAACCTGGTAAATGCAACAATACCCTGAAAAACGAACCTGTACCTAACCTGACGTCGTACGGCTTAAATTTCTCACCGAAACAATAAACCTACACATACTTGTCGAGAGGGTGGGCCTCGGAGACTAACAGTTCACCAGCAGAAACCTGCCATACACGGGTAATAAACTGGAGCGATGTGCAGAAAGGTGGGGAAAATTGACGACGTCTGGCAACTAAAGAGCAAGCATATTACTCTACAGGAAAGCTTCCCTCGGCACCTCACATTCAGACCCGTGAATGCGGTCGATTCTCGAGCGTAGCCTAAATATCTCTGCCGCGCTTTTATTGCGTTTGTTCATGTGGGGACTATGAAGTATCCTCTAAATCATCTTAGTTTACCTAGATATCAGACCATACCAACATGCACGGCCGCCATTTCGATTCTACCCATACTTCATTGCAAACAAGATTGAGCAAACAGACAATCTTCAGCAATAAAATCGTTTCTTATTCATTACAGTTTATGTTTCCTCACAACCCCTTGCTGTGATTGTATCAAAGTTGTGTATACCCATGCAAAAATCATTATATACCAAGTTTTCACAAAGTAACGTTGAGTTTGACAAGAGACATGAGAAATTCCAACTAACCCCGATTTTTGTGGGGCACTCTCAATCAGATTTTGTTCTTCTGTCTTATTTCAGGCCAGATTATTAGTTTGTCACCCACAAAATCATGTTAATTTACTTCTGTACGACGCTTGGTTCAAATGAAACCATTTGATACACTATCCAGATATAATCGGAACATTTTATAGAAATAAAGAAAGAAAAAAAAAACAGAACAAGGCGCGATAATCAGACACAAGTAAAGGAAAAATACAATTTCTATATTTATGACGTCATACTGACGAAACTAAAGCAGTTACGGGAAGTCTGATTACTTTACCTTTCAGGCAAATATCCAAAAGCAATGCGTGGAGGATTTCAGTATGATAAACCGCGAACTAAAGAAAATATGGGACGGTACTCACCCCTACCCCCATTCGGTTTTAATGGTGTCATGACCGGAGAACATCTATATGAATCCATGCTGAGGTCAAACGGGACTTAGTAGAAAGACGTATCTGGTCCAGAATTAAGCAGGAGACATATATCTTTCAAGATTATATGTCAAATACCATCAGGAATGTATTACTGTGAAAGAAACAGAGAAAATCGGAGAAAATATTTCCCAAAAATCATAAGAGAAAGGCTCCTCGAGCTCATGACGTCACTATGATGTGGTCAAATTAGCTAGAGAAATTCTCATTATTTTAGCTGAAAGGTCATTATTCGGAGGTGAATTTGTGTAAGTTTCAGATCGCGAAGCGCAGGGGTAATAAAAATATGAGGGATGAATTACCCCTACCCCATTTCGGTTTAAAAAAATTCAAAACCAGTGAGCATCAAACAATTGCATGTAGCATCGTTATGCACCACCGTAGATATCTACATCAGGTATTTAATTGACCGCGAGATGTTGATCTTCCAGAAAAAGAAGTCAAACAAAATCTATGCGGGGGGTGCTACGGAATGACATGTTCTCGCGAGTGGCTACCGGACTATACCTGATAAATGGTGAAGTTAGTTGATGGGCCATTGGTGACAGTAGTGTATAAAGGGCAAACTAAGTAACATTTCACCCGGATGTAGTGACGTCATGAGGAGGGTTTGAGGAGGAACTAGTGGCGCCATCTGTACACTTTGGACGCAAGGGAGACAACTCGATCTGCCAGAGTTTGGCCGCCATCTTGAATTTTTGAGGCGGTGTGGGCGGCCATCTTGAATTGTGTGGAAAAGGAGATGTATTCCTCCGCGGTGATGCGGTCCTGGCGGTGATGCGCCTAGTCCCTAGACTGGAAATACGCTGCATGGTCCGATGGGGTCGAGTGAGGTATCAAAGTGAAGCCTATGTGAGGGGGCATCTGATGGGCTGGGTGTGGGATTGAAATATCGGCGTTCTGCGCATGCGCGGTGGCCCAAGGGTATGAAAATAGACGTTTTGGGATCGAGCGGGGTTTCTAATGAGCCGACGGAGTTGTATGAGGTATCCATGCGAAGCCTAGGTGAAGGGGCATCCAGTCATGGGTGGGTGCATGTAAAATTTTTCCTGAAAAAAAACGGAACACGGACTTTATCGAAAAATCCGGGAAAATGCCTATATGGGGTATGGGGGGTATATAGGTCGCCGGGCTTAACGGGGCTTGCCTATCAATAGAGTTATCTCCCCCTAGTTCCGGGGTGGGTGTATGTAAAATTTTACCTGAAAAAATACGGAACACGGACTTTATCCTAAATTACGGGAAAATGCCTATATGGAGTAGGACCATCCTACATGTATAGGTCCATCCTGGGAAACCTACTTTTCGACATTTGCGGTAGGGTTGTTTGGATTTATTTTCTTAGTCTCGTCAAGACAAACATGATAGGAAGTGTCCCGGAGCGAAACGGTGAAATTTTTGAAAAAAGTCACCGAGACCCATATAGACCCATATAGTCCCATACTGGGGGTATAGGACCCATGTTTGTCCCACTGGGAAACCTACTTCTAGACATTGGCGGTAGGGTTGTTTGGATTTGTTTTCTTAGTCTCGTCAGTTAGAACATGATAGGAAGTGTCCCGGCACGAATCGGTGAAATTTTTGAAAAAAGTCACCGAGACCCATATAGTCCCGTACTGGGGGTATAGGACCAATGTTTGTCCCCCTGGGAAACCTACTTCTAGACATTTGCGGTAGGGTTGTTTGGATTTGTTTTTCACGTCTCGTCATTTAGAACATGATAGGAAGTGTCCCGGAGCGAAACGGTGAAATTTTTGAAAAAAGTCACCGCGGCCTGGGTAGGCCCATAGGCCTATACTGCATGGCTATGGGTGTATAGGTCCATACGGGGTGGACGTTTTGGAGTCTAGGTGGGCCACTAATGGTCCAATGGGGTCGAGTGAGGTCTTATTTTGAAGCTCTCATGCAGGAGCACTTGATTACATGGTTCGTACGTTGTCAATAGTGTGCGCATGCGCAGCCTGGCCGTAGTATAGAAAGCAGGCATTTTTGGGGTTGTGTGTGGGTGTGTTTGGGGTAGAGATGGGCTATTCACGGTTCGAATGGGTCGTGTGAGGTATCCATGTGAAGCCTATGTGAGGGAGCCTCTGATGGCGTGGGTGTAGGGTTGAAATATCGTCATTCTGCGCATGCGCAGTGGACAAAGGGGTATGGACATAGACGTTTTTGGGGTCTAGGTGGGCTCCTCATGGGCCGCTGGGATCGAGTGAGGTATCCATGTGAAGCCTAGGCGAGGGGGCTAGACTAGGGTGTCGTTTCCATTCTGCTGCGCCGGTCACGTCGGTTGTGACGTCACTTCCGGTTTGGGTGAATGGGGCGTGACCTTTGGACATGTCTAGACTTGTCTGTGTCTGTCATGTACTGCGTTTTTTCCCCACAATGGCCTTCACCTTCGGACGTGGTTTGGTGGGTCTGCGCAAGTGTGTGTGTGACGTCACTTCCGGTTTTTCAGAATGCTCAAACACTACCTCCAACTTTCCCGGCCCCGGCCCCGTCCCGCCCCGGCCGCAGCGCGCGCGCGGCATCATCCGGCACGCAGCGCGCGCGCGCGCGGGTTCTCCGGAAGTGCGCGGCATCACCGGCAGTGCGCGGATGCATGCCGGGTCAAAAGGTCAAAGGTCACATCCAAGTCAAAAGGTCTCCCTTTCGGCAAGGTTCGGAAGGGACAATGTTGCGGCATCGATATATACAGAGCTTGAACCCCAAAAAAGGGGATTGTAAATGAACCTGGGAAGGATGGGCAGGTCCATTTGGACCAATCAGCGGTCGAGAAAAAAGAGCCAATGAGCGATTGATAAAAGAACCAATGGACGGGTACTAGGTACACGTCTACGCCTACATCCGGGTACTTGTCGCCTACGTCCGCGCTTACATCCGGGTTCTTGTACACGCGGGTAATGTTTTCTGGGCATGGATGGGTTACCTTTGGCTCCATTCTAGGCCACTGATTGGCTAATACGGTGTTCAAAACCAGTTTCATGCATTATGCTCATATAACTTATAGTAATAAACTTAATCTATACGTGTTGGACGAGTCTTCACTCACCGTCTTCCTTTACACGCACCTCAATGAAATGCCCGCTCCAAACCTAGACCAAAACACGTACTTGGTCTGTGGGCTGATTTCATTGGCTCTCTATTTTACTATAGTGCTCTTGCATTCTAACATTGATGGGTTACATTTTGGCCCCATCCTACACCATTGATTTCAGTTTGACTGAATCTCCACATTGGGCATTTATGCATTATGAATAAAACACACAAGACAGGGTTTTTTGGTGAGATCTCATTTTTTTTTTTATTCAGTAACAACAACAACGTGAGAACAACCACGTGAAAACTGAAGCCCAGAACAAGGGGCTTGTACATTGAAAGAACTGAAGCCCAGAACAGGGGGCTTGTAAACTTAAGCCCAGAACAGCCGCCGTGTGTACATTGAAAGAATTCAAGCCCAGAACGGGACTTGTACATTGAAATGATGGGCGGCCCAGTCATATACGAGTACATCTCGGTCCTCGGCCTTGGGGTACTCGTCAAACATCTGTACGATGGTAGATAAGGGTCTTCCCCGGCATCGATGGTACAGGTAAAACAAGCAATATTGTCCGCACACGCTACTGGTCAGGCTTTGCAACGTTTTGACTTCCAACACCACGTCTCTGTGCCTTGATCCATGAAGTCTGTTAAATCGGGATGGAGGGGTGGCAGGCCGTACGGGTCAAAGTATTCGCCCTGCTGTTCTGTCAAGTACACGCCACCCAATGTTCACCGGGCCGATCCATCGGGTCCGTGTTGAGAACGTAAGCAGCAGGATACACACGGTCTAATGGGAACACATCTCGGGCGAACACCCCTTGAAACATCATACGTGTCTCTGGGTCATTCTCCAGCACGGTGGTTATCTGGTCTGTATCCATGTTAGGTGGAGAAGTCACACAGGACGTTGCGCGCTTTGTCCACTTGAATGATGTTGTCAAACTCGGCGTAGCAGATCACATTGACGGTGCTCCGGAGGGCTCGTAGAAAGTGGATTTCCAACCGTAAATTGCCTTGCTTGGCCAGGGCCAGCTGATGGTCGTTCTCTAAGGTGGGGGTCAGATCGAAACAGAACAACGTGTATCCATTCCCTTAGTCCTCCCGACTGATGAAATTCCCTTCGTCCTGGTTGATTTGACCGGTGGCTGTAAACAGGCTCTGATAGGCTTGAGTGAAATTCGCGCGCCCAAAGTTCGGTGTTAAGGCCGTGGCTGGCACCTGTTGTCCATCCACATGCAGGGCCACAAAATTGATGCCGAAATGTTTAAAGTCAAACGGATTATCTGGGTAGGCTCCACTGAAACTGGTATTTTCCACACAGGCCAGGATCAATCGCTTGGGTAGTTCCCCCAGGAACAGGTTTTCTTTGTTGGCGCTCATATTTCCAGCAGACACAGAGAACACTTTGGTTTGTACACGTCGGATAGGGTACTGGGCTGGTTTTGTTTCCAAGGCTTTCATGTGTCCCAATTGAACGGCTGGATTCGGTTTCACTTTTCGGACATACAGGACTGCGTCTTCGATGACAATCTTATAGTCAGCTGCATGCGCCTCTACGTTAGTGGCCATCAAGGCGAAGGTCGGAGGCGCCCGTATCAGTCGGATTTTGATGGGGATCTTGTTCAAGAGGTATCGGTCTTGCATGAACATGTCTGCGTGCAGTCGACCGATCATATCCACCGAGACGCCGTTCGCGGTCAAAGCCTTCCGTTTGCTATATCCCGTATTGTCGTTCTCTGCGCCCATGTCCTCGGCTTTGTCCTGGTAGAATAAAGCGGCTGACAGTTGAGATTTTTTAGCCTCTCGCCCATGCGACAACAGCGTCTCGATGTAGGCTCGATAGGGGTACGTGTTGGTCGAGTCACTGATGAGTTTGTCGCTGAGAAATATATCCACCTGTTGAAACATCGAGTGCAGCCAGAGATTCGTCGGGCCCACCGTTGCTTGGTCGGCGATTCTGGTGCCATCTCCATTGACGATCTTGGCTTTTACATACAAGTATGTATGGGCTAAATCCACATAGGCCGTATCCGCATTACTGATGGTGAACTCGATGGGCCCTGTTGCGTTGATGCTGGACAGCGGGAGATGCTCCACCCATAATCCTTGTTCGGCACTGGTCTGTGTGGGCGGGACGGTCCACAAATCAAATTCACTGTTGGTGGAGGGGCAGGACTCGGCGTGGATCAAGGACATGTTTAAGAAAAGATATCCCGGGTCTTCGATGTGCGTCGTCGCTGGGTCGGTCGTCGACTGGTGCGTGGTCTCGGTGGGGCAGCTCTTTTATTCCCTACGGTGCGTTGTGCTTTGGCCACCAAGACGCCTCCCGCTTCTTTGGCCCGCCGTTTCAAGGCTTCTTTGGGTGCCGTACCCCCCAAGACATCACCGGCCACTTGCAGTCCACTGCGTACCGCTTGTTTGCCGATTGCTTTCACCCCACGCGTCACCAAGGGCAGGAACGTTTTGACGATGCTCCCGAGTATGTTCCCCAGTCCATGTCCACGTTGCATGCGTGCACCACTAAAAACCGGAAAGCCACCCCCGGCCTGTTGGGCATAATAGTCCATATAGCTGCGTGCATCGCACTCGTAAGGCACCTTCATTATGCAAAGTGGGGAGCACGTGCTTGTCGAAAATGAAGTGTCACCACCACTTTCCCGCGTTCGAATGCCACCGGTCGTCCCGTGTCATCTCTTATATCCACCGTGATCGTGTTGATGTGTGTTTGTCGTACGGGCAGGTAGAGCATGTGGGTGAAACTGTGGGTGACTTGATCTCCATACAACTTTTTAATGGGCACCACCCGTAACAGAGGTGTGTTGATATCGCCCACGATGTGGTTGTCCACCATGTCCGAGTAGACGTAGAATCCGTACATACCCGACTTCATATCCATCGGGATCTCGCCTTGGTGGGCGGTGGGACCAGCGAACGTCCGTAGATCGAAACCCAGCATTTGCTGTAGGATAGGACTCAGTACGACACTCGCGTTGGCGGTGACGATAAGCTCTGCCTTGTCGTTGTGTGCGTTGTAATCGAAGTTCACGTGATTCTTGAAGGGATAGGCTTTGATGGGTTTTGAAGTATTCGTGACCTCCCGTAGAGCCTTATAATGCAACAGTCTTGACAGCCCACCCATGAACTCCTTGGGAGTATCGTATTGGCCTTCGGGGAGGGTGAGTCGGGTGTCTTTTCCTTCGTAGGTCACCTCGTACTACACTTCATTGGCTCGCACGTTGTACCACGAGTAAGGGTATTGGATATCCACGAGGCCACATTCCCATCGTCCAGGTAAATGCAACGGTTGCGGTAACTGGGTCACGTACTTGGCCACGGTGTTGTCAGGAAACACATCTAGCGAACTGTTACTGGGTAGGGTGACGTAAAACATGCCGACTGAGCTGTCCTGCTGCTGCTGTTGGTTTTAATAGGTGTTCCAGGCCTTGGGTGGTTGTGTCCGGCGTCGTGTTCGTCGCGTTGAGTTGCTACGTGTCACGGCTCTGGAGATGTGGGGTGTCCTGAGCAAGGGTGGTTTTTTAAAGGTTTGAAAAGAAGGTGCCCGTTGTGGTGGTGGAGTTTTGGGGGGTGACTCCGGTTCCCATTCGGATTCCCAAGGTTGTGGAATCTGTCGTGGTGCACGACTCGGCGATTGCTGGGTTCGCTGCATAAAGGCCCAGCGGTAGGGGTTCCCCACCAATTCCTGTGGTACATGCATGTCTTTCAAGCCTTGAGCAAAGACCTCCCATCCTCGAGGATCCGTGTGCGATCTGCGTTTACGCATCAGGTCATTCACTAAATCTGTCATGTGGGTCCCGGGGACCACCTGATTCTGTTCCAAGTCATGTTAGGATTCTGTTTCATCCGTTGTAATACCAGGCCAGCTTGTTTCTTGAACGATGCAGGTACACTCTTCAGCACTTCGTCTTCCACCCACTGTGGGGCTGTGGGTGCTACCCCTGGTAATGGCGGGTGCTGGAGGGGTGCTGAGGTCGGCGGTGTGTCACGTGGTGGTGGTGGTGGTGGTGGTGGGGTAGAAAGGGTTTTGTATTGGGCCATGAACGTCATGTACCGTTGAAGCGTCTCATTGTACCGTTGTACTTTCTCACTGTCGCTTAACCCCGGTCTCTGTAAGATCTGTTGCATCTCTCCATCGGGGGTGTTTATGGTCTTCACCGTAGGTGGGACAGGGTAGGGCGATTGGAGGTTTTGAAGGAACCGTGGTTCGACGAGGACCATTTTTTCGTGTGGTTCATTGTCGGCCGAAGAGTCCACCCAATACTGGCCCCAACACGGAAGCGGCCAACGGTGCTAAGATGGCCCCGAGAAAGCCGCCTTTCTGTAACACCTTTTTCTTTTGTGTTTGTGGGACCCGCTTATGGACTAGGGTTGGGAGACCTGTCTTATGCTTGGCCAACTTGGTCTTCTGAGCCGGAGTCAGTGGTACGTTGCCTTTTAACAGATTGTACCCGATCTCGCACAGACAGCGTACAAGGTCAGGATCCGCACCGCGTACAATGGTTCGGACCAACTCGGGTGGGGCCGTCTTCAAT
>JAVTVY010056807.1:0-30030 GCA_036873755.1 Hanleya hanleyi | reverse complement strand
GTTCCGATGTTCTTTGTTTTTACTGAACAGATTCTGCACAATGTAGATGATGCTGAGCCGTCGATGATGGCTGCCTTTGGTAAAGAGTTGGGTGACCCATGCATCCGTCTCCGCCATGAGATCATCCAGAACCACCAAGGTGTCGGGTTCCAAATCGGCCAGGTTGGGTAGGCCTTCCACGAACGTGATGTGGGGCATTGCTGCATACGCTTCCTACCATTCTCCGTAACACCACACGACTCGGGCAATGGGTGGAATGATCATGCTGTCGGCGTGTTGAAGGAGCTTCCTGACGAAGTGCGTTTTGCCGGAGCCCGTCGGTCCTGCGATGACGCAGGTGAAGGGATGCTGCCACCGAGGGTCCATGGTTGGAGGTGTATCCGCTGTCGTGGTAACCCGCTCTTGTAAATTTGGTACGAGTGAACTGGAGTGGTGGTGGTGGTGGGCACAACGTCGGTCGTCGTTGTCTGTACACTGTCAGGGATGATGATGGTGGTGATGGGTACAACGTGGGTCGTCGTCGTTGTCGGTTCACTGTGAGGGATGAAATCCGGTGGGTCTTCAGACGTAGTAGATGTACTTGGTGTAAGTGTGGAGCTTGCACTCGTTGTGGCTTGTACACGGGGTGTGGTGGTGGTGGTGGTGACTGGGCTGGATACGACTGGTGCTCTCTGTAGACCGGTTTCACTGATGGCTGGTGTTCTCAGTTGGTTAAGTAACGTACTGACATAGGCTACGTCGTAAAACACACCTCCGTACAACACACTCAGCAGGGTTAGCACTAGTACACCAAAGCCCACTTGCGCTTTGCGCGTTTTGGAAGACGCTGTGTTCAGAGACGGTTGCACCGCGTTCATGGTCGGACGTGGAATGTAGGAGGACGGCAGTGGTGTCTGGTTTTATAGTCGTTTCACCTGGTTGGCCGCGACCCAGGAATTGAAGGAACTGGGCCAGCCTTGCCATTTGACGAAATGAAACAGTTTGCCACGTCGACGTTCCGTTTTCAAAATCTGGTCCACCGTGTAGTAATCTTGCTGTGTTTTTACGACAGGCTGTAATTCCGGCTCGTAAAACGTGCCTAGCAGCGGTTCCCCTTGAAGATCTTCCAGTTCGTAGACTCGCCGCTGTCGGGGTAGGCGCCGTTTAATCAGGAAGTGCTCATCGCTCCAGTTGGGCAAGTAACTTTTCTCGAACTTGCCCTTGACTTTACTGATACGTACAGGGTCCCCGACCTTGAACATCTCCTTCGTCGTTCGCTGCGATGGTCTGGGGTACAAGACACGCCGGACTTGGGCTTCATTGCGTTGGGTCACGGTGATGGGGGCTCTCTGTATACTTCGATGATAGGCTCGATTGTAACCCCTCACCAGTTTCGGGAGAACATCGATGTACCGCCTTGTATTCTTATAGGTGAAATATTTATACATGCGACCTTTGAATGTCCTGTTGAACCTTTCCACCACGGATGCCTTGGTCTCGTTGTACGTATGGAAGAAAAACACCTTCTGTTTCTTGAGAAAGGCTTGGAACGGTCTGTTGAGGAATTCCGTGCTTTCGTCGGTTTGCAAATACAAAGGTTTGCGCCCGGTCTTGAAGATGTCTTTGAACGCCGCTATGAGATTCGCCCCGTTTTCGTCCGGATGGGTACCACCCACGCATACTTGGATAGGATATCGATGCACGTCAAGATATATCGATTCCCATCATTGTGTTTGGCAAAGGCACTCATATCGACCAAATCCGCTTGCCACTGGGCATCTATTCCTCCCACGATGACCCGGTTCCGTAGAAAATGGCGACGGACAGCTCGATGTAAGGTATAGGTGTCTTGTTTTCTTAACCAATCTCGGACTTGGGTACGTTGTATCCCCTGGGGTTTGCCCGCTCGATAGAGAGCCGACAATGCACTATAGGCCGCCGGACTGTCGGGACTGTAGTATAAGTTATCCAACACCTTCTCCCAGCGCTTCATGGTGACACAATGATGATGGACCCGGAGAGTATGGTTTATTTATAACAAGTTTCTACCACCGTTGTGTTGGTTGACTCAGTTCAGCCGGGTAATCAATGGCCTCGTCGTCGTCGTCGCGTTCATGACTAGACAGTTGTTCATGGGGTTCAGCCAGCGCGTCCTCAATAGCACGAGCCCACCCCAACTCGTCTGATGATCGTTCGTCCGGTGTAAACAGCTGGTCCACAATAGGCACCACTTTCTCCAAGGCTGTCCATAGATCGGGGTCTAGGGTGAAGCCTCGCGTAGGGTGTTGGTAGCGGCCCAGACGTGCGAAGAAAGGCCCACGGTATACGTAGATGGCATTGTCTATGTGGATGAGGTGTCCGTCGAGCTCGCCGCTCAACACCCGTTTAAATTTGGTCCAGCCGTCACGAGGTAGCGTCACCGTAGTGGATGTGGACTCCGGATCCCACCCACAGACATCCCGGTCTTCCACCAGGGTGACTTTATCTTCATAGACGTGTAACCCCACCTGGGGTGTAAGGGGCAGGATGGCTCGTAGGACGGCTGACATGCTTGCTCCAATGTCGAACGGTGAATGACACACACTCTGTCTGACCCTGGTATTTATAGTGTCAATACCACAGCGCCAGGGTCAATAGGGCACAGACTATTTGAGGCCAACCAGCCGGTGCTGGTTCCGGCGTGAGCGCTCGTGGTCCATAGCCCGAGCATCAAGGATGGCTGTCATAGTCCAGTAGTGGTGAGTGATGGCACGCCTCTCCATCGAGTGCACTCTGTGGAGGACCGCTTCTGTGAACTCGTTCAGGATCTGGCGTCGTCCCTCGTTGTCGTCGCCATCTGCAAACATGGACCGGACCACTGCTCGGTAACCCGTGAATGAATTCACCACGGTGGCGTACTGTAAAATGCGAGTCGCATGGGGCTGGGTCTCCGCCATGGCTCTGCAACCGTAGAAATGAAGGTGTAGGATCCAGAGGGACGTGTTTTATAGACCAGGTCACACATGCACGCCTAGCTCTACGGGTGTAGTCCGTGATACGTACTATTCTGATGGATTAGTGCAAGGCAACAACAACAAACAGGTCAGCGGGCCGGGGGAAACCCCCCAGCCAGGGTGTACATTCCGTGGGACTACTTTTCTGCCCGCGGAGGCAGACCACATCATCACCAGACCGCATCACCGCGGAGGAATACATGGAACTATTTTTGACCTGCAAAGGCTATCTATTGTCCCGGAACTATAGCCTAGACAGGTCAGTACATGCTTTGATCACGTGATCGCCAGATGACCTTGAGACCCCTTAAATTTTACCCGGGGGAACAAATAAGTAGGTCAATCAGACCCAATCGGTCTTTTCTCTACTACTCAGCTTGCAGCAATGCATTTCGAGAATACAATCCTTCTTTTACTAAGCCATTGACCTCAAATTTCCAAAGGTCAAATTAACATTCCAACCTGGGGACCGATTCGTCTCCTGAAAAGAACGATATCTTTGGAAGTTGAACATTATTTGTTGCAGTAGGCGAACTTGGAGGAATATGAGGACCTGGGTTACGAGGACTACCAAAGCCCACAGCAGACGATATTTTGTATTTGCCTGTTCTATTCAAATATTCCACCATCTTGCGTTCGTCAAGTTCCGCGAGTTCTTCGTCCGTTTCCGGATTCTCCAATTCATCAATACCGACCCAATCCTTCATCGCCATACTGCAATGTACAATTACTAACAGCGAAAATAGCTATACTCATATATTCTCTTGCAGCAATATCTGGTAGCTCGTGCTTCTAATTTATTTATTTATTTATTTATTTCTCAAAATGACCAACGGATTGATTCCATTTACAGGTCACGAAAATACTATATACAGTGCATTGCAAACATTATAACAGGTGAACATTGGTAAATTGCAAACATATAAAAAAGAATATATATGGTTTTACTTAAGATGAAACAGGTAATATAAATTAGGTTACTTCAGTTAAAGGATGTACATCTATTGCGACCGTCTTTCATTTATAAAATTACATTACATGATATGGCACATATTACGACAGTCTTGCATTTATAAATATATTACAGCCACAGCTGACGTAAAATCGATCTTTTAAAAACATGTTTTGAACTAAATAATTCGATATCAACGCTATTAATACTGTTATATTTTTGTAAAACACAAAAGAGTTCTTTCTGAGATCAAGTCTGGAGTACGGACAATAGAAAAGTTGTTGTCTGCGTAACTGCCTATTGGGTGCATAAAACGGAATCTGTGCTAACAAGTAAGAGGAATCGTACCTAGAGTTTAAAATACCATGTAATTGAGTTCTCCGCGTTTCAAGGGAAGTGAGATTAAAATGTTTACATAGTTCAGTATAAGTTAAGTTAAATCCGTATACATGATTCCTTCTTTAAAACACATAAATCTAAAATAACATTTCTGTACTCGTTCTAATGAATCTGAATGACATTTAGCATGAGGAGACCAGACAACCTAGCAATCTGAATGACATTTAGCATGAGGAGACCAGACAACCTAGCAATCTGAATGACATTTAGCATGAGGAGACCAGACAACCTAGCAATCTGAATGACATTTAGCATGAGGAGACCAGACAACCTAGCAATCTGAATGACATTTAGCATGAGGAAACCAGACAACCGAGCAATCTGAATGACATTTAGCATGAGGAGACCAGACAACCTAGCAATCTGAATGACATTTAGCATGAGGAAACCAGACAACCTAGCAATCTGAATGACATTTAGCATGAGGAGACCAGACAACCTAGCAATCTGAATGACATTTAGCATGAGGAGACCAGACAACCGAGCAATCTGAATGACATTTAGCATGAGGAGACCAGACAACCTAGCAATCTGAATGACATTTAGCATGAGGAGACCAGACAACCTAGCAATCTGAATGACATTTAGCATGAGGACCAGACAACCTAGCAATCTGAATGACATTTAGCATGAGGAGACCAGACAACCGAGCAATCTGAATGACATTTAGCATGAGGAGAAACCAGACAACCGAGCAATCTGAATGACATTTAGCATGAGGAGACCAGACAACCTAGCAATCTGAATGACATTTAGCATGAGGAGACCAGACAACCTAGCAATCTGAATGACATTTAGCATGAGGAGACCAGACAACCTAGCAATCTGAATGACATTTAGCATGAGGAGACCAGACAACCTAGCAATCTGAATGACATTTAGCATGAGGAGACCAGACAACCTAGCAATCTGAATGACATTTAGCATGAGGAGACCAGACAACCTAGCAATCTGAATGACATTTAGCATGAGGAGACCAGACAACCTAGCAATCTGAATGACATTTAGCATGAGGAAACCAGATAACCGAGCAATCTGAATGACATTTAGCATGAGGAGACCAGACAACCTAGCAATCTGAATGACATTTAGCATGAGGAGACCAGACAACCTAGCAATCTGAATGACATTTAGCATGAGGAGACCAGACAACCTAGCAATCTGAATGACATTTAGCATGAGGAAACCAGACAACCGAGCAATCTGAATGACATTTAGCATGAGGAGACCAGACAACCTAGCAATCTGAATGACATTTAGCATGAGGAGACCAGACAACCTAGCAATCTGAATGACATTTAGCATGAGGAGACCAGACAACCTAGCAATCTGAATGACATTTAGCATGAGGAGACCAGACAACCTAGCAATCTGAATGACATTTAGCATGAGGAGACCAGACAACCGAGCAATCTGAATGACATTTAGCATGAGGAGACCAGACAACCGAGCAATAGTCAAGTCGACTCCTCACGAGTGAGAGGTATAATGAGTGGAAAGATTTGGGCGCCAATGTCACGTGGGCATTAATTCGAGACAGGCGGGCATAAAGATGACAAAGACGTGGCTTGAATAATATGCATTTAATAATAATTCCAGGTGGCATTAAACGCTCTCGATCCCTTTTGTGGTGGTACAGATTTTGGGCAACGATTTGGTGTAAGACTCACGAAATATAATTGACAAAGGATCTGCTGCAAGTTGTATTGTCAGTCTTTTGTCCAGGATATTACCTTTTCAATGGGAGGTCTTACACCAAAGCCTTCCCAGATTTTGAAAACCTGGAAAGACACAACGACAATCGTGCGGACTGTCCCGTAGAATGGATCAGGCGTTAATGCCCAATAAATATATATCATATTGATTACCAATTTTCTGACATGAGGAAAATGTCAACATGACCAAAATGCAAATACACTCTGCTCTGGTAAGAAAATCTAAATCATTTACGCTTAAAGCCAATAGTCAATATAGTCAATACATATGCTAGTGAGAAAATAGCAATCTCAACTATACGTATGGCAATAAATGCGCCTACCTGGAAAGACACAACGACAATCGTGAGAACTGTTCCGTAGAATGGTGTTAATGCACTGATCATTCTCAGGCAAGCGTATTTATGTGCTTTTTACCACGCAAAACACGGATTTTACTAGATCGGACATCACCAATTCTAGCTAATTCTACAAACTTTTTATATTAAAATATGTGTGTGCAAGTCTGTCGTTTACCGTCAGTCCGCGTAACAGCGAAAAACACCGTATAACTTGACGACATGACAAACCGCTAAATATCTCCTGTTGTCCTACACATGGACAAGCATTCCATCATCAATCGCCGTGCAATAGCTTAAATAAAGGACAATCGGTTAGTAAATGTGGGTTAGTCAGTGGGAGAATGAATGGATGAAAGAAGGAATGAGCGAGCAATATATAGCTGTGCATTTATGAAATACGATTCATTTAAGACGACCTCAATCTAGGTTAACCCTTAGCGTGCCATATGTTTAACCCTATAACATAAAATACATAATAACATAGCACAGCATTTATTACAACACATATAAGGGAAGTGGGAAGATGTGCCGACATACTGGCAGAGCCACATGACTTCACAGTATAGTCTTCTGGTTAACCTATTCTAAAGCACATACCGCGAATCTAACGATTCGTGATATGTGTTGTATCTCAGGTACGCTTTTATTCTACCTGTTCATGTGGCAAATTGGATGACATGACCACACGGCCCCTAGCACCGGCATGAGCGGTATTAGATACAAATCTAGAGAACTATGATGGAAATGCTCTGACAACTCGTACATTGGTAATTGGTGAGCTGTGTCGCTGTGACAACTCGTACACTGGGGATTGGTGAGCTGTATCGTCGTCAGATGAAAATGACGGCATTTAACAAAAAGACTAGTCTGTAAGGCCCGATGTCGACACAGCATCAGCTTCCCACAATGGCAACATATATCAAAGACCAAAAGGTCTGTACAGGGGGCGGGCCTCGGGGACGAAACGTCCACATACCAAGAATCTAACGATATGTCCGTGACACATGAGTGAGTTTCCCATTAGGTTAAACATTGCATATCGCACATGTCCATGCGTGGGTTCCCGATTGGGGCTACACCCTAGCGGTATAGTGATATGCCGTCTGGTAGATATATTAGGATATTTTCAACCTTGCCTAGTATGGGGTGACTCGTGGTGTAGTGGATAGCGTGTCTGCTTCTGGAGGGAGCAAACCGGTTTCGAGTCCCGCTGGGACCCTTTCCCTTCTCCCACTGCATGGAAACTGAGGGTTCCCCACTCGCCATTTATGCTGGGCATAGTGCTGGCGATATTGTCGGGGACCCTGTTTGATGACGTGCATTCCGGGAGATTCACATTGGAAGTCACTGGGTTCTTATGTAGGAGCCGATCACTGTTGCTGGACCGGATGTGACCTTTGGCCTTTTGACCCGGATGTGAACTGTGACCCGATTGTCACGTGACCGGATGCGACGTCATCGTGACCTCCCCGTGACCTCAATAAATTGTTCAAACAGAGTTATCTTCCCTTTTGGGGTTAATTTCCACTTTATATACTACTACCGCAGTTTGAACTAAAAGTTGATGATCAATTTTCAAGTCGATACCCCTGTTTACGACTGTGAACCCTAGGTTTTCTAATTGTTGGAAAAGTCAAAGTATAATAACGAGAGAAAACAAGGTTTTCGAATTTTAAAATGTGATAATCAAATATATTTTGAAAACCGAATTATCGGTCGAAAACCCAAGGTTTACGATTCAAAATCTCATGGTTCACGGTCATAAACCCTGGGTTTCCAATTCGTAAACTCTGAGTTTTCGATTCGAAATAGATACTTCGAAATTAATGAACACTAGGCCTTCCATATACGTATAATCCACATCATACTTGGACATTCGTCTCCATAAACATTTAAAAGGGACTCAATCAGGTTGATTTCTCAGGAGAGGAGACTACAATATTTGGACACAGCTGCATCTTACTGTAATATGAATTCCGGAAAGACCGGCACATGGAGTACACCTTCTCGTGACATCAGATTGTATACCTCCTGCTGTCAGATATACCGACGGTTACAAACTTTGACATTGGCAGAATGGGAGCATAGGAATCTCGTTTTTCTTGAGGCCATTGCATGCAATCTATACTAAAAGTAGCCGTCGTGGTATTAGCTATTTGTGACTCCGTGTCACTGGGTAGTAATATAGAAGGAACCGTGAGTGAATGTGTGCGTCCGTGCCACTGGGTAGTAATATGATCGTAGAAATCGTGCCGCGTGACTGTGGAAAGATGAGAAAGCTGTAGAGGGGAGGGGGGGGGGGGGACTTAATCTGTATACGGGTAACTGTGCTTAATTCTCTAAGAATAACCCCGTGAGGCTAGCTGCCTATCAAGCACAGTCTTTCGTGGTTCCCTTCAGGAAAAGTTATGAATGCTGAACGTTAGATCTATCGATCTATTTGTTTTTCACGTATTATCCCAAAAGATTTGACTGACGCTGAACCCTACCAGGACTCAGTTTTTATCATTTTAACCGTAAAAGTATTTAACATCAGATAATTATTCCCTAATGTATTATGTAGTTTCAGTGAAGAAAAAAATTTCTGATCGAAAAATAAAAGTGCTGCCGGATGGGGCGAAATAATCCTTCCCCGGGACCGGGAAAGCCTCAAATCGCCCAGACCAGGTAGGGTTAAGAGGATGGAAATACTAAATCCATATGAATAGTAATTGATGTAGAGGAGTCATGAACATATCGACATGATGACAAGGGCGACATTGACAATCGATGTACATGACGGCATGATTCGTCATTAAGGGAATGCCATGTATATACAAGATTGGCTGCGCGTCATTACGGGACTATTTTTAAACCACACCTTAAGAAAATAAATAAAATATTTTGTTTTTGTTCAGTAGCTACAGTTATACCACAATGAAGGGAATTCTTCGCAAATATATATATATTCATGATCGATATGACAACCACCCACCTTTGAACAGAAATATCTCATGCTCTTACAAACACACTTGTACAGACGTGCAATGGTAATTAGTTTATATGTAACGCGGAGTATATCGAGCCGTTTTATCTTTGGTTCGTTTACACAGACACGGCTTTGTTGAATGTCTTGGGTTTAAGAAGCGATGAGTGAATCGATGATAACTGAAGTGTTTGAAAAACTTCTCCGATAAACGGTTCCGCCGATAGAACACCTGTTATACGAACAAACAAGGAGAGATGCCCTGCTGATCGCGCGCCCACTGATGTCAATAGAATAGCTGCAGCGTGGTGGACAGTGGTTGTGATCAATTGCCGATGGGGCAAGCTTGCAACGGAAAAATACTCATCGAATCTATCCATTCGGTTCGAGAACATTTGAGCGCAGTAATTACTACATATTACATATTATTACATGATACTGACAATGTCCAAGCATGTGTCTTGTCAGCTAAAAAATGGGAGAAAATCTGGATTTTAAAACAAAAACAAATCTGAACCACTTTATAACAAACAGTAAGGCCTATTAAATTCTCATGAATACTTGGATAGCGTTTTATTCGTACAATGATACTGATAAAGAGACTGGATTACGCAGAAAAATTAAATGAAAATCGACCACCAGTGACCAGTAACTAATCTCCCAGTCTTGTTCACGGGTATCTAATCTCCCAGCCTTGCACACGGGAATCTAATATCCCAACCTTGTTCATGGGTATCTAACTTTCCAGCCTTGTCCACGACTATCTAATCTCCCAGTCTTGTTCACGGGTATCAAACCTCTCGGCACTGTTCATGGGTATTTAATCTCCCAGCGTTGTACACGGGTATCTAATCTCCCAGCCTTGCACACGGTAATATAATAATCTCCCGGCCTTTTTGTCGGGTATCTAATCTCTCAGCCTTGTTCGCGGGTAGCTAACCGCTCAGCCTTCTTGTTCTTGTTCAGAGATATTTTTTTCCTCAGGCTTGCTCATGAGTATCTAATCTCCCAGCCTTGTTCATGAGTATCTAATCTCTAAACATTGTTCAGGGGTATTTTGTCCCCCAGCTTTGTTCAGGAGTATCTAATCACCCATTCTTGGTCAATGTTATATGCCCTCCCATCCTTGTTCATGAGTATCTTAACTCCCACACTTGTTCACGGGTACCGTATCTAACCTTCCAGCCTTGTTCCGGAGTATCTATTTTCTGAGTCTAATCACTCAGCCTTTTTCAGTGTATCTACTCTCTCAGCCTTGTTCACGAGTATCTAACATCCCAGCCTTGTTCATGGATATCTAATCTCCCAGCCTTGTTCAGCAGTATCTAATCTCTCATCCTTGGTCGCGAGTAACTTATCTCCCACCCTTGTTCACAAGTAACTAATTTCTCAACTCTTTTCGAGGTTTTCTAATCTCCCAGCCTTGTTCAGGAGAAACTAATCTTTCAGCTTTGTTCATGAGTATCTATTCTCCCAGCCTCGTTCACGGGTATATAATCACCAAGCCTGTTCAGAGTATCTAATCTCCCGGCCTTGATCAGGGAAATATAACCTGCCAGCTTTGTTCCCTAGTAACGAATCTCCCAGCCTTCTTCGCGAGTATCTTATCTTGTAGGCTTGTTCACGAGTATCTCATCTCCAAGTCTTATTCACGAGTAACTAATATTCCAGCCTTGTTCACGAATAACTTATCGTCCGGATTTGTTCTCGGGTAACCTGTCACCCGGTCTTGTTCGCATGTAACTAATCTCCCAGTCTTGTTTACGAGTACATAATCTTCAAACCGTGTTCACGAGTATCTAATCTGTCAGCCTTGTTCAAGTGTATCTGATCTCCAACCCTTGTTCACGAGTATCTAATCTCCACCCTTGATCATGAGTAACTAATCTCCCAGCTTTGTTCACGAGTAACTAATCTCCCAGACTTGTTCACGAGTACCTAACCTCTAGACCGTGTTCACGTGTATCTAATCTGTCAGCCTTGTTCAGGTGTATCTAATCTTCCACTCTTGTGCACGAGTATATAAACTCCCTAATATCCCAGCCCTGAACTGATAAAATCAACTCTCCACAAGACCAGACGCACCACGCCTGAGACGCCATTGAACTGACGATTGTTTAATGCGGAATATGATCATTTGACTTTCAAGCAATATAGAACGCAGCCTGCCATCCTGTACACCGTCACGCACTCCAAACACTGTTACAGGCCCAAATTTCTGGAAGAACCCGCCTATGGTTCTCGCAGTTTTTTCTGGACGGCTTTATGTGCATGAAGGGGCACAAAGACGAAGGAATCATGGATACATTTTTACCAGTATAACTTAATCAAAAACTGACCGATGAACTTGTACATAGTCAATTCTTCTCCTCTACTTATATTTCACTCCGCTCTCTCCTTGTTATTTATTTCTTTATTTATCTATTTATATTTATTTATTTATTTATTTATTTTAAAATACAGAGCTTGTAAACTTCTTAAATGAACTAAGAAATGTAACGTGAAGTTAAAATAAAACATGGGCCGCGAAATCCGTAAGCGTCCCCTAAACTACAATTTCAATAAAATCACCTTTATTCAGGAGTATTTGATTACCCAACGTTGTTCCCTAGTAGCTAGCCTCCCAGCCTTCTTCATGTGTACCGTATATAATCTCCCATCATTGTTCACAGGTATCTAATCTCACCGAATTGTTTCCGGGTATCTAATCCCCAGTCTTGTTCATGAGTATCTAATCCCCAAGCCTTGTTCACGGGTATCTAATCTCCCAGCCTTGTTCAGGAGTATCTAATCTCCCAGCCTTGTTCACGAGTATCTAATCTCCCAGCCTTGTTCACGAGTATCTAATCTCCAAGCCTGGATCACGGGTATCTAATCTTCCAGCCTTGTTCAGGAGTATTTAATCGTTTGTTTCCTAGTAGCTAACCGCCCGGCCTTCTTGTTCTTGTTCAGGGATATTTTGTCCCGCAGCCTTGTTCAGGAGTATCTGATCTCCCATCCTTGTTCAAAATTATATACTCTCCCAGACTTGTTAATGAGTATCTAATCTCTCAGCATTGTCCAGGGATAGTTTGTCCCCCAGCCTTGTTCAGGAGTATCTAATCCCCCATTCTTGTTCAAGATTATAGACTCTACCAGCCTTGTTCATGAGTATCCAATCTCCAACTCCTGTTCACGAGTACCTAATCACCAGACCGTGTTCACGAGTATCTAATCTGTCAGTCTTGTTCAGGTGTATCTAATTTCCCACCCTTGCTATCGAGTATCTAATCTCCACCCTTTTTCACGAGTATCTAAGCTCCCAGCCTTGTACACGGGTATCTAATATCCCAGCCTTACTCAGGAGTATTTAATCGCCCAGCCTTGTTCCATAGTAACTAACCTCTGAGCCTTCTTCTCGGGTACCTAATCATCCAGTCTTGTTCACGAGTATCTAATCTCCCAGTCTTGTTCACGAGTAACTAATATCCCGCTCTTATTCACCAATAACTAAGCTCCCAGCCTTGTTCAGGAGTATCTATTGTCCGAGCCTTGTGCAAAAGTAACTATTCTCCCAGCGTTGATCGCGATTAACTAATATCCCAGCCCTGTTAACGAGTACCTAATATCCCAGTCTTGTTCATAAGTAACTCAACTCCCAGTCTTGTTACGAGTATCTGATCTCCCAGCCTTGTACAAGAGTACCAAATCTCAGCCTTGTTCATGATTATCTAATCTTCAGCCTTGTTATCGAGTATCTAATTCCCTAGCCTTGTTCACGAGTAACTCACGAGTAAATCTTCCAGTTTGCAAGAAACTAATATCCCGGCCTTGTTCACGAGTAACAAATCTCTCAGCCTTGTTCACGAGTACCTAATCTCCGAAGATTGTTCACGTGTAACTAATCTCTCAGCCTTGTTCTCGAGTATCTAATCTACAAGCCATGTTTAATAAAAAATAATCTCCCAGTCTTCTTCAGGAGTAACTAATCTCCGAGCATTGTTCACGTGTAACTAATCTCTCAGCCTTGTTCTCGAGCATCTAATCTCCTAGCCTTGTTCGGGAGAACTACTGATCTCTCAGGCTTGTTATTGTGTATCTAATTTCCTAGCCTTGTTCACCAGTAACTCACGAGTAAATCTTCCAGTTCTCAAGCAACTAATATCCCAACCATGTTCAATATTATATACTGCCACAGCTTTGTTCACGAGTAACTGATCTCCTAGTCTTGTTCGGGAGAACTACTAATCACCCAGGCCTGTTATCGAGTATGTAATTTCGTAGCCCTGTTCACCAGTAACTCACGAGTAAATGTCTCTCGGCCTTATTCACGGGTACATAATCTCCGAGTATTGTTCAGGTGTAACTAATCTGCAAGCCTTGTTCTCCTGTATCTAATCTCAAAGCCATGTTTACTAGAAAATAATCTCCCAGCCTCCTTAGGAGTAACTAGACTCCCAGCCTTGCTCACGTGTAACTAATCTCTCAGCTTTGTTCACGTGTAACTAATTTCCTAACCTTGTTTACGTGTAACTAATCTCTAAGCCTTGTTCACGTGTAGCTAATCTCTCAGCCTTGTTCACTTGTAACTAAACCCTCAGCCTCAGGTTCACGTGTACCTAATCTCTCAGCCTTGTTCACTAGTAACTAATCTCTCGGCCTTGTTCACGTGTAACAATCTCTCAGCCTTGTTCACGTATAACTAATCTCTCAACCTTGTTCACGAGTAACTAATCTCCCAGGCTTGTTCACGAGTACCTAATCTCCCAACCTTCTTCACGAGTACCTAATCTCCCAGCATTGTTCAAGATCATATACCTTACCAGCCTAGTTCACGAGTAATCTCTTAGCCAAGTTCGTGAGTACCTAATATCCCAGCATTGTTCACGAGTAACTAATCTCCCGGGCTTTTTGCACGAGTACCTAATCTGCCAGCCTTCTTTAAGAGTATCTACTCTTCCAACCTTGTTCAAGATTATATACTCTCCCAGCCTTGTCCACGAGAAACTAATCTCTCAGTCGTGTTCGCAAGTTGAAGTATCTAATCTCCAAGCCTTGTTCGCGTGTAGCTAATCTCTCAGCCTTGTTCTCGAGTAGCTAATCTCCCAACCATGTTCACATGTAACTAATCTCCCAGCCTTGTTCACGAATAACTAATCTCCCAGCTTTGTTCACAATTAATTATTCCCCCAACCTTGTTCACGAGTATCTAACCCCCCAGCCTTGTTCACTAGTGCCTTATCTCCCGACCTTTTTCACGAGTATCTAATCTCTCAGCCTTTTTCGCGAGTATCTAATCTCTCAAATTTGTTCAACATTATATACTCTCCCAGCCTTGTTGACGAGTAGCTAACTTCCAGTTCGCGAGTATCCAATATCCCAACCTTGTTCACAAGTAAAAAATCAACCAGCCTTGTTCACAAGTAACTAATCTCTCAGTCATGTTCACAAGTACCTAATCTCCCAGTCCTGTTCACATGTAACTATTCTCCCAGCCTTGTTCATGATTAACTATTCTTCCAGCCATGTTCACAAGTACCTAATCTCCCAGTCCTGTTCACATGTAACTATTCTCCCAGCCTTGTTCATGATTAACTATTCTTCCAGCCATGTTCACAAGTACCTAGTCTCCCAGCCTTGTTCACGGGTAACTAATCTACCAGCCTTGGTCACGAGTAACTAATCACGCAGCTTCGTTCACGATCAACTATTCTCCAGCCTTGTTCACTATTAACTATTCTCCCAGCCTTGTTCACGAGTAACAAATCTCCCAGCTTCGTTCACGATTAACTATTCTCCCAGCCTTGTTCACGAGTAACAAATCTCCCAGCTTCGTTCACGATTAACTGTTCTCCCAGCCTTGTTCGCGGGTATCTAATACCCAGCCTTGCTCACTAGTACCTTATCGCGGGGGCTCGGAACCGGGGGCCAAGGACGACTTTGACCCCCCTCCCCCACCAATAATTATGACGGAAGTGACTTGAAATGGGTCGAAAAGTAGTAGAGAAGCGTCTAAAATCTCAAAATTTTCCGGGGGAATACCCCGACCACATCTTTCTTCCTTCAAAAGCAAATATTGATCGTGACTAGTTTTAAATTCCCAGGGTTCTATCTGACCTACTGTTAACTCCAGCAATCTTAACTCGGTTATTTTCTGTACTTTTAATAGATAACTATGATCATTGTCCTGGTTAACCGTGGGACTGCCATACTTTGTAGTTTTACAAATGTTGTGCAAATAAAGATTGAACTCGCATAGATGAAGTGACCTTTTCTTGCAGAGGTGTTGTTTGACTGAACTTAAACTAAACACCAATATTTGAGAAAGAATATATATTTTTACTTTTGCCTCTTTGAAAGAGTTAGAAAGGTGAAAATTGTGACAATTTTTTCTCCTAAAATCTTCACTGAAAATGCGCCAAAGTGCGTAAAATGAAGGGTAAATTTTCAAAATTTCCCAGGGAAGAAGGACACTCCCTCTCGATCCAACAGCCGATTTGGCCGCCATAATGTTGAACTGCTTCATCCGCGCCTGTATCTCCGGCCTTTTTCACAAGTATCTAATCTCCCAGCTTTGTTCACGAGTATCTAATCCCCCAGCCTTGTTCACAAGTACCTCATATATACCCTTGGGTGTATATATAAGCGATGGCTATATAATCCCCATCGCCTTATTCACGAGTACCTAATCTCCGAGTATTGTTCATGTGTAACTATTCCTCAGCCTTGTTCTCGAGTATCTAAATCTCCCAGACTTGTTCATGAGTACCTAATTTCCCAGCATTGTTCACCAGTATCTAGTATCCCAGCCTTGTTCACAAGTACCTCATATATACCCTTGGGTGTATATATAAGCGATGGCTATATAATCCCCATCGCCTTATTCACGAGTACCTAATCTCCGAGTATTGTTCATGTGTAACTATTCCTCAGCCTTGTTCTTGAGTATCTAGAAACTAATCTCTCGGCCTTTTTTATGAGTAACTAATCTCCCAGCCTTGTTCACGTGTAACTAATCTCTCAGACTTTTTAACGTGTAACTAATCTCCCAGCCTTGTTCCGTTTAACTTTAACCTCTCAGCTTTGTTCACGTGTAACTAATCTCTCAGCCTTGTCCACGTGTAACTAATCTCTGCCTTGTTCAGGAGTAACTAAACTCTCAGCCTTGTGCGCGTGTAACAATCTCTCAGCCTTGTTCACGTGTAACTAATCTCTCAGCCTTGTTCACGAGTAACTAATCTCCCGGGCTTGTTCATGAGTACCTAATCTCCCAGCCTTGTTCAAGATTATATACTCTCCCAGCCTTGTTCAGGAATTAACTAATCTCTCAGCCATGTTCAAAAGTTGAAGTTACAAGCGTCTGGTCATTCATAAGAATACAAGACACTTCCCCCCCAAACCATTTCCCCCCGACATTTCCCCCCCAAAAAAGACATTTCCCCCCCAAAATTTTGAGTCACTTCCCCCCCAGTTTTGCCATTTCCCCCCCTAAAAAAATATGATATTCTATGGTACACATATGCATACTCGACATTAGTGTCGAATAGTTTGGCAGTGTTCTCAGGGGGAATACAAAAGAAGAAGACACACAGTTGTTGAATCATAATATGCACCTTCAATTTATTGTATAACAAATATAATCATAAGGTATAGCACCATGACACCAGCACTGATCAAGGAGACATTGTTAATACGTTAATACTGGTTCAAGTTGATCAGTGGGGACCAGTGGTGGGGGCGTTGACCTTAGCACATTGTCGTAGTAGCTGACTCAGGGTCACGTCTTCATCCCTGTAGGCTGCCCACAGCTCGAAGAGCTTGGCCTGTTTCGATCTTGTGGACAGTAGCTAAATAATATATAGCCCCCCACGAGTATGCTCGTGAGGGCTATATATTATTTAGCTAGTGGACAGCCGCTGATAGTGACAAAGTTTCTTTTCACCAACAAGGAGGATCTGTAGGGGTAGCTGGGATGCCTCGGCATGGAGGAAAGGGACGAGGATGTAGAACGGCAGATGGACACCATTGGCTCTTAAGTGTTCAACCTCCGAAAACTGTTGGTGTTGGTGGGTGCTATAATCTGCAAATGTCTGATCATTGATCAATTGTCTTACACAGACAAGCAAATAAAGCATTATTTGTTCTCTCTACAGGAGAACTTCTTGTAATCAGTGGGATTAATCACTGAACATTAGTAGACTTTACCTTTGAAAACAAATTGCCTCACAACATGTTTATTATTTGTTATACAATAAGTTAAAGGTTCATATTATTTGACAAGTAATGCTGGGTATGCATATGTGTACCATAGAATATCATATTTTTTTTAGGGGGGGAAATGGCAAAACAGGGGGGGAAGTGACTCAAAATTTTGGGGGGGAAATGGTTTTTGGGGGGGGGAAGTGACTGGGGGGGAAATGGTTTGGGGGGGAAGTGTCCTGTACCCCAATAAACTAGCTAAGATTCATAGCATCTCCCTTGCCTCAACGCTATGCCGACGTCAAATACATTTCCCTGGTGGTAACTCGAACATCTCCATGGCGCACTTATTATTACCTTTGCGCCCTATTGGACCTGCTTCATTAACTTGAGAAAATGGGCCGCCATGAATAAAAATGTACAGAAATGGCAGACTAAATGGCCATTCGTCGGTCAAAAATAAATTACAAACGTTAAAATTATCCCTATGGAGCCTCAAAATCACCTAAAATCGAGGGTCAATACGATGAGCATTTCCGTCATAATAGACTACGTGTATACAGGGGATGATGATCACAATATCGATTATGGTATTTTTATTCATGGCGGCCCTTTTTCTCAAGCTAATGAAGGTCCAATGGGCTATTCCAGAAATAGTCAGTACCCCCCCTAAAGAAGACAGCGGATTTCCAGCTGAAATTTTTTATTTTCAGCCTGGAATTCCAATCTGATTCAAACCCTCAGCTGTGATTTTCCAACAAAATTAGCCATAACTTTGCAGGGAATTCCAAGCTTTTTCCAGCTCAACTCTGATTTTCCAGCAAAATTAACCACAACATTGCTGGGAATTCCAAGCTTTTCCCGGGAAAGTGAACTTCCAATCCGATTAAAATCCACAATTTTGTCTGGAATCCACTGGAATTCACACCTTTCCTTGCTCTGTTCGTTCCAGCAGATCATGTCTCCATAATGGAATTTCCAAAGAAATACAATACAAAACAGCTTCAGGAAGTCTTGCTTTACCGATATAAGAGGAAAGTAACTCTGAAGACATTTTGGGATTCAATATTTCAACATATATTTATGCCATCTTCAGGTATCATCAGATGTTTGGTGAAATGGTGAGCATATAATTAGAGCATTTCCACAAAGTGGGTGCGCTTATGTTTTCATGAGAAACGGCTCCGCCGGATCTGCCGCCACCACCGCCGCGACTTTAAACGTGAATATCTCTGAAACTGTTGAATATTTTCAGGTCAGACTTTGTGTGCTATCTCCTTAGGCCTTGGAAATTTGTCTGGTTGTGTTTTGATAGCTGCTGTTCACTGCTAGGTGGCGCTGTAGTCGGAGCATAGGTAAACCTTTCTCTGACGATTTCGTCTGAACCGCTTGTTTGATTTCTATGAAATTTCATTACAATTATCTTGAAGGTTAGGCAATGTGCTGAAAAGGTTTTGGTTTAGCTGGCATAACTATAAAGGCACGTTTTCCGTGAAAAGAAAATTTGCCAATTCGCTTGATGAAATATTTAAAAATTGTTGTATTCTAGGTTGCCAAGCATAAATTTAGCATATGCCGATGTGATAATTCCCTTTCGGTGCAAACCAAATTGCCATTTAGATGAAAAATTTCAATTATCTGACTTAACGTCAAAACCTCCATTCCATGATCATGATTAAAGTTTTTTTCTATTGAACTCCTATGTACCATCTCATTAGGGCTTTAGATTTCACCTGCTTGTTTTTTTGTGATATTTGGTCATCATTAAGTGACGCTATAGACATGAATGCAGGTAAACATGTGTAACATGATATCTTCTAAACAACTTGTTTGATTTCCATGAAATTTGGGTATAATGATCTTGCAAGATAGGCAAAGGACTGACAAGATTTTGGTGGTGTTGGCGAAATAATGAAGGCGCATTTTTGCATCTCCATATAAGATTTTTTTTTCATAAAATGGAAATTTACTTCTTTGAATCAAGGAAAAGTATTTCTAATTTGCCCAACATGAATATAACATTCGCAGTGTTATAATTCACATCCCTTGTAAGTCAAATGACTGCATGCATTTTTTTATTATTTTTTTTAATTACGTGAAATTCTCATGACTTCAGTCCAATACCTACATTCACCAGTCCAGATCTGGGGATTTTGCTTCATCATGTAGTTTCGTGATATTTGTTAATCATTGAGTAGCACTATAGACAGTAAACTTATATCTAGCAAAATTTATTGGCTCTTCATGGAGTTTATTGTTGTGATCTTGTTAAACAGACAAAGGATTTCAAAGGATTGATCTACCATATGGATTTTGCGACTCATTAACATAATGCTTTATTTATGTTTCATTATACATTCTTTTTTACAGTTCATAATTTGATTAACATTACGGTTTAAAAATGGATTGAAAGAACATTGCTGCTGCTAGCACTGGTAAATATGTGGCAATGGGGTATTGACGGCTAAATATATCTAATTCTAGGTTAAATTAGACCCTGCTAGCACACAAAAATGCTGCCAGAGAAAATATACTGCTATCAGTATGGTGTGATACTGTAGGGGAGATTGGGGTACACTGGGACATTTTTCACCTTTTTGCAAAAATCTTTGTTATTATTGCCCTGTAGTGTAGCTTTGTATACGCTTGTTATGGCTTATACTTATTATGACATAGTCACACAAAAAAATCTGAAATATCTGTTATACTTTTCTCCAAAATTCTGTTTTAAAAACGTAAAAAAATGTGTCCCAGTTTGCCCCACTATGGGGTACTCTGGGACACCCACCGAGGTGCGATGGGACAATAATCAAAATACATTTTATAAGAAGTATATACTAATATGTTTCATAGGAGTTTAGAAGAGTCAACAGCGGTGGTTAAGTCAGTTGCTATTTTAGGCCCCTGCTTTACGTAAAATATTTCCCAGGAGCCAAATTTGGGGGAAAAAATATTTTGTGTGATTCTCATCCCAACGAAAGCATTTGACTTTGAAAGTTTTAGTAAAACTCATCAAATCTGATAGGATTGGCAAATACTACCATCTAGGAAACAAAATAATGCACTTTGATGGCATTTTTAGGATGAAAGGAAATTTCACCATTTGATTATTGTCCCAGTATGCCCCGACAAAAGTGTCCCACTCTGCCTCACGTGCATGATATATTCCTTTTTATGACAGAAAACTAAAACAGTTTTCGTGTCCCTTATTTTTTACCAATGATAGGTTTTACTTGTAATCAATATAGAAGTTGTGTGGGGGTGATAGCTTTCTGCTGATAGTAATGTTTTGTGCCTCTTGTTCTTAACAAAAGTGCTAGACGGCTTGTCCCACTGGGCCCCATGTCCCACTGTACCCCAATCTCCCCTATGGAGAATTACAAGGATTCAAGGAATTCATGACATTTTGGTCCAATACACATACTGTAACACTGATATTCAACTTTGCCTTGCAGGCCTACCTAGTGTATGCCTGTATGTTGGCCAGTCAGATAATAAAACCTGAAGTGGTGGACTAATTGCATAATGCACTTTACATCCATTGAACGGGCTGACCCGAAAAAGGACGGGCAAAAGTCATCTGAACGGGTGTTGAAAAGATGCAAGGACCCGTCCATATTATCGTTTAAATTTCACCTGACAATATGGATAAATATTTTGATATTGTTAAATAGATACTAAATACTCCTGATATGAATCATCGATTAAAAAAAACAATATCGGCATGTTAACTGTTGCTCGTTCCGGATATTTGTATTGACGTTGTTGTTGTTGCTGTTGTTTCTGGCGAAGATCCCCGAAAAATTGCGAATGACACTCACAGTCTCTGAAGCACTGTTCAAAGACAAGTAGCAATTGGTTGATCTTTTTATAACAAACGTTCTGATTGGCCATAGCGCCAGGGAATATGGCTACTTCCTGTCGATGTGGAAGGCCGGCAAATGGTGACGCGTAAACGGCTGAGTTCTTGTCAAGCGAGTGAGAAACAGCAGAAAATATCTTCTTTTTTTCGTGCCGATAGGCATCATCATACCAGTCATTCAGGCCAGTGAATCAAACACAATTCTAGCTGTATTGAACACAATTCTGCAGATGCAGTTGGTTACATTAAAGCATATAGGACAGAATAGAAATTAATATATCTGTAAAGGGGCATAACTCTGTAAAATATGGGCCGAGGGGAGCCACTTTGGTGGTCGTGTCTGAAGCGGTTTTGCCTAAAACGCGGTAACGGATGAACGGACCGTCGTGCGGACGTACATGGCGACGACAATACCCCGAGGCCAAATGGGGTAAACAGTTCGGTACCACTCCTAAATGAGTAACCTATCACCTATTCTGGCAATTTGTTTCCAGATCAGGAAACACAAGATAATGTTTCCTAAACAGGAAACCATGTGAAGTTTCCTAAATAGGAAACACTTTATTGTTTCCTAAATACTTCTTAAACAGGAAACATTGGGTAGATATTTCATGTAGGAAGCTATTGTTTGAGACTTTGTGCAGCTGAAAAGGCTCAGGTCTAGACACATTGTTGTCCCAAGACTTGGCTATTGTATGCATTGTTTCGGAATTCTTACACGGAGTATGAACCAAAAAATGCATGGTTCATTTTCACAATTTGGAAAAACATCTTGCATATAAATGTATATTAATCAACCTTTTTGGCAAACAGTATTTTCTGTTGTTCTCAAGGCATTTTCCGCTGCTATATGGAATCATATGCATGTACATGTAAATGTGTGTATGTGTGCTAATAATAAAGACAGAATAGACAAACATTTAAATTGAATTATTAGGAGCTGCATCAATTGCAGATGTACATGTACACATTCTATTTTTTTATTTTTTTTTTTTGCTACAAACACAGTCCTTGTCAACTGAATAACTGAATATAGCGACTTTATTCTAAAATACCAACATCACTGAATAACATCTTTGTGCTGCTCTGAACATTGTTCAAATTGCATCATTATCTTTCTGGATCTATAGTGTTAAACCCAGATTCAGTCTATCAGGAACCTGTTATGGTAACTTGGGTATTTAATTACAGTAAACATTTGGTCTCTTTCCCTGTAATACTTTCCCCAAAGGGTCAAGTAGATCATTGTGTGTTTAGAAGTCATAAAACTCCTGGAGTCAATTGCTATATCTCACAGCTTCAAAGTTGAACTTGGTCACTCATGGCCCAATTGTAGCTAGGCCTATATATTAAAGTCAATGCAGATAAAACTGTAACTGACCCCAGAGCTGGGTCAGCCAGCAAAACAGACTGGCTCATCATAAAAGCTCTGCCCAATCTAACCTGTCCAATGGCTAGAAGACAGATAGAAAACTTCACAAATTTTAAAACTGTAGAATACTGGAATGTATGGGGAGGAATCCGTGATATTTTGGCACATGACATCTCAGCAGGCAACATTTTGGCATAAAGTAAAAGGCAGAGACATTTCGGCATGCAACATTTTGTCAATTTCATGTTACATGTACGAATAACCTAAACAGACCGGTTATAATTGGGCAGTATCCAGGTTTGAGAAACATATACATGTACAGTAATGTACAGAAATATTGGAAAGATTTTATGGGTTTTTTGTTGGTGTCAATTTAGTTTTTGTATATATATATATTAGTAAATTTCCAATCAGTCAGCCTGTATGTAACAGATCTATACGTAGGCTGAGTGAGGTTAAAATTTTAAATTAGTTGTTTAAGAATCAGGGGGACTTGAGAGATTTTTACATTTTGTTTGTCAGGTTGAAATTTTCAAAAAGGCACTCAATTATCAAGGGTGCATTATTTCATCTCAGAAAGATAGGAAACACAATTAAACACAAGAAAATATGACTATTTCTTTGAAGTAATTCGAAAAAATGACTTTCAAAATGTCACAAGTCCTAATTCGCCTTAAGCAATGAAAATATAATCATTCTCATCTAGGCTATAACAATTGCTAAACGAGTTTTAAAAATCTGTGACATTTTAAAATTAAGCTGCGTGCTATTAAAATTTCAAGTTGTGTAAGTATTTTAAAATCTCGCAATGGAGCTTTGCGAAATTTTAAAATAGCGCAAACCAGTTTTCTTTTCCGATTTACATTCCCAGTCAGGCTTAGATCTAGGGTCCCACAGCGTCCTTAAAAAGGACACTGGTATAAAATCAAATCACTGATTTTTGCATAAAATCAAATGATTTTATTTCAGAATACATACTTGAAACAGCCAGAAAGTGAAGTGAATTGTAAACTGACATTAAGTGTTGCAAGAATATACCCAAAAAATCCCAATGGACAAATTTTTCATCATATGCATGGCAAATTATGGACTTTCTGACTTCTTGAAAGACATCTTGGAAATGGCATTTTTTTCAAATACGGGCAGTGTTATTTCAAATAAGGACTCTGGTTAAAATATCTGGATCTAACCCTGCCAGTTCTCAACCATATAATTAATCATTGATACATGCATTCTTAAGTCATTGAAACTTATATGGGCTGTTGTTCATTTTTCCAACTTTTGTCGATCTTTTGCAGCTTCTGGGGTGGCTGGTGTGTATAGGCATCACACTGAAGCCATTTATTGATTCGTGTCAAACTCCTTTATTTGTAGTTTTGGTATGCTGCCTCGTGTTAATCTGGGATTATATAATGGGTATCTGGGATTATGAATATTGAAATCACATATTCTATACAATAATCCTGGGTAACAGCAGATGTGTTAATCAGTTGAACGTTCCAATACACCAAGCTCTGATTACTGGTATATCATTTCATTGTTTTCAGCAATTGTAAACAGTAAAACATGGAAAATATAGTAGTGGTGTGAATGCTGAATATTTCATTACCAGAAGAACATGTTCCATAACATACTGAATATTCAGCCCCCAGATTTAATAATATTAAAATGTTAACTATTAAAATCAAAATGCCCTGCACTAGTTCATTCTAAGACTATTTTAAAAATTTGGTAATATTTCTATATTATTTCCATTAAGTTTTAAAGTCAGTCTCAGTAAACTCAGATATAATATCATGGAATATTATATCTGAATTTAGCTCTATATAAATCCTATGCGAATCTGAAACTACATCTGTTAGCCAGTCAGGTGGCTAGCTTGTTGAAATCACGCCCACAGTAATTACACACGGTAGTACACGGACTAATATATAAATATTGTCGGGACACAGTATCCAAATATGGCATCATTTCCAGACAGATCGGTGAAGATCAAAGACTTTACTCCCGCCGAAAAGTCTGGCTCTGTTAGGGGGCAGAAAATATCCAAAAATTGTTCCATGCGAGATGTTAATCTCTGTAGAGTAAACGTCAATCATTGTCAGAGATTAAAGTCAGAAATGGTCATGATTGGCTTATTATGGGATCTCGCAGAATATCGGCAAACAATTCGCACGAAGTGATCATAGCGTTACATGTGATCATAGCGTTACATGTAGATGGTATTCACCTGATTTACCATCTTGGTTTACTTAGATTGTTTTGAAGTGTACTGTCTTGTTGAAACCATGATAATCTGTTTTAAAACATTTTCAAATAATGCATGCAAAATTACATTTGAACCATAATAATTTGTTTTAATAACATATTGCAAGATTTAAACTATAAAATATTCTTTTACTGTGAAAGAGAAACTATGGATATTACCCCCATTTGAGAAGTCATTTATGGTTTCGAGGTTCAGTCCCGGAAAGTTCAATTAGACTCTTTCTCATGTACCGTATAGAAAATTAAATTTGCATGAGCAGTTTCTTCCAGAATTTCCAGATGACATTAGCCTTCATGATTTGTATCAGTCCCATCTAATTTCAGAGGTCCTCCATGTTCACCCATTCTGCTGCAGTTGATCACAGTTGACCTCCCACAGGGTTGAACACATGACAGTGTGAAAAATAGACTCAAAACTTGCGTAACGTAGCTTCAAAATATTCTCTCTCTGAAAGAAATTCAACACAAAAAGTAGCTTGCGCAATTTCAAAATTGTTTCTTGTGGGTTTTTAAATCCCAGCGCAATTTTAAAATAGTTGCGCAATCTTGAAAATTTAAAAAACGCACAGGACAATTTTAAAATCATTTAGATTTTAAAAATGTGTGTAACGCACCACAAAATTGTACATCTATAATCTGCCTCTATGTTAAAAAGAAAATTAAAAATCTTTATTTTAACATAATTTGACCTGTAAAATGAAGTTACTGAAATGCCATAACCACCACTTTATACCGAAATGTCGCGTACCGAAATGTTGCGTTCTGAAATATATCAAATTAACTACTTTGGATGCATACTATTCTATTAGCTTTCTTGGAGTGATTGTTATAAAACAAGTCTGAATGTCTCAATTGGCATATCAATATTTGACCTCAAAATTTAAGTCATTTTTGTATTTTATTTTAAAATTCATAGTTAATAACATGGTATGGAACTTTTGTCCCGGAGATTTTTGCCTTGAATTGAAGAAATTTAATTCAGAGTCGGTTGTCATGTTTTAAAACACGATAAACATTAGCTCTAAGCCAGCTATTCTATGGACAAATTCTTTAACAGCACCATTCAGGACAAGCATAGGCCTAAATGTACATGTATAAGGGCCTGCAGCTGTTAGAGACTTGAAGAGAGCACACACTGTACAATGTGGATTTAAGATAGGGATGTCCACTCATAAAACTGAGTTTAAAGCTACATATACATGTAGTCTGTAAGGACATTTCAGCCTGTCCGTGACTCTTCGGCAGGGGACATTTCGGCTTTGAGATGTTCGGCAGTAACTGTGGGGTTTGACATTTCGGCGGTGACATTTCATTAATCAAATTTTATTTTAATTCATTCTTTGAAATTGAATTTCAGATAGTACATGTAAAGCAGATGGAACACACAACAATTTCAGGTTTACATGTGGCATTTATCATTCATTGATGTATGACAAAATAGGAATGCACTGCCCAATTAGTAAAAAAGAATATGTTTTTGAGACACTGAAAAACACTGCTGGTATGCCCGAAGTTGGTGTGTGCTAATAATAAAGACAGAATAGACAAACATTTAAATTGAATTATTAGGAGCTGCATCAATTGCAGATGTACACATTCTATTTTTTTTTTTTTTGCTACAAACACAGTCCTTGTCAACTGAATAACTGAATATAGCGACTTTATTCTAAAATACCAACATCACCGAATAACATCTTTGTGCTGCTCTGAACATTGTTCAAATTGCATCATTATCTTTCTGGATCTATAGTGTTAAACCCAGATTCAGTCTATCAGGAACCTGTTATGGTAACTTGGGTATTTAATTACAGTAAACATTTGGTCTCTTTCCCTGTAATACTTTCCCCAAAGGGTCAAGTAGATCATTGTGTGTTTAGAAGTCATAAAACTCCTGGAGTCAATTGCTATGTCTCACAGCTTCAAAGTTGAACTTGGTCACTCATGGCCCAATTGTAGCTAGGCCTATATATTAAAGTCAATGCAGATAAAATTGTAACTGAACCCAGAGCTGGGTCAGCCAGCAAAACAGACTGGCTCATCATAAAAGCTCTGCCCAATCTAACCTGTCCAATGGCTAGAAGACAGATAGAAAACTTCACAAATTTTAAAACTGTAGAATACTGGAATGTATGGGGAGGAATCCGTGATATTTTGGCACATGACATCTCAGCAGGCAACATTTTGGCATAAAGTAAAAGGCAGAGACATTTCGGCATGCAACATTTTGTCAATTTCATGTTACATGTACGAATAACCTAAACAGACCGGTTATAATTGGGCAGTATCCAGGTTTGAGAAACATATACATGTACAGTAATGTACAGAAATATTGGAAAGATTTTATGGGTTTTTTGTTGGTGTCAATTTAGTTTTTGTATATATATATATTAGTAAATTTCCAATCAGTCAGCCTGTATGTAACAGATCTATACGTAGGCTGAGTGAGGTTAAAATTTTAAATTAGTTGTTTAAGAATCAGGGGGACTTGAGAGATTTTTACATTTTGTTTGTCAGGTTGAAATTTTCAAAAAGGCACTCAATTATCAAGGGTGCATTATTTCATCTCAGAAAGATAGGAAACACAATTAAACACAAGAAAATATGACTATTTCTTTGAAGTAATTCGAAAAAATGACTTTCAAAATTTCAAAATGTCACAAGTCCTAATTCGCCTTAAGCAATGAAAATATAATCATTCTCATCTAGGCTATAACAATTGCTAAACGAGTTTTAAAAATCTGTGAGATTTTAAAATTAAGCTGCGTGTTATTAAAATTTCAAGTTGTGGAAGTATTTTAAAATCTCGCAATGGAGCTTTGCGAAATTTTAAAATAGCGCAAACCAGTTTTCTTTTCCGATTTACATTCCCAGTTCTCAACCATATAATTAATCATTGATACATGCATTCTTAAGTCATTGAAACTTATATGGGCTGTTGTTCATTTTTCCAACTTTTGTCGATCTTTTGCAGCTTCTGGGGTGGCTGGTGTGTATAGGCATCACACTGAAGCCATTTATTGATTCGTGTCAAACTCCTTTATTTGTAGTTTTGGTATGCTGCCTCGTGTTAATCTGGGATTATATAATGGGTATCTGGGATTATGAATATTGAAATCACATATTCTATACAATAACCCTGGGTAACAGCAGATGTGTTAATCAGTTGAACGTTCCAATACACCAAGCTCTGATTACTGGTATATCATTTCATTGTTTTCAGCAATTGTAAACAGTAAAACATGGAAAATATAGTAGTGGTGTGAATGCTGAATATTTCATTACCAGAAGAACATGTTCCATAACATACTGAATATTCCCCCAGATTTAATAATATTAAAATGTTAACTATTAAAATCAAAATGCCCTGCACTAGTTCATTCTAAGACTATTTTAAAAATTTGGTAATATTTCTATATTATTTCCATTAAGTTTTAAAGTCAGTCTCAGTAAACTCAGATATAATATCATGGAATATTATATCTGAATTTAGCTCTATATAAATCATATGCGAATCTGAAACTACATCTGTTAGCCAGTCAGGTGGCTAGCTTGTTGAAATCACGCCCACAGTAATTACACACGGTAGTACACGGACTAATATATAAATATTGTCGGGACACAGTATCCAAATATGGCATCATTTCCAGACAGATCGGTGAAGATCAAAGACTTTACTCCCGCCGAAAAGTCTGGCTCTGTTAGGGGGCAGAAAATATCCAAAAATTGTTCCATGCGAGATGTTAATCTCTGTAGAGTAAACGTCAATCATTGTCAGAGATTAAAGTCAGAAATGGTCATGATTGGCTTATTATGGGATCTCGCAGAATATCGGCAAACAATTCGCACGAAGTGATCATAGCGTTACATGTGATCATAGCGTTACATGTAGATGGTATTCACCTGATTTACCATCTTGGTTTACTTAGATTGTTTTGAAGTGTACTGTCTTGTTGAAACCATGATAATCTGTTTTAAAACATTTTCAAATAATGCATGCAAAATTACATTTGAACCATAATAATTTGTTTTAATAACATATTGCAAGATTTAAACTATAAAATATTCTTTTACTGTGAAAGAGAAACTATGGATATTACCCCCATTTGAGAAGTCATTTATGGTTTCGAGGTTCAGTCCCGGAAAGTTCAATTAGACTCTTTCTCATGTACCGTATAGAAAATTAAATTTGCATGAGCAGTTTCTTCCAGAATTTCCAGATGACATTAGCCTTCATGATTTGTATCAGTCCCATCTAATTTCAGAGGTCCTCCATGTTCACCCATTCTGCTGCAGTTGATCACAGTTGACCTCCCACAGGGTTGAACACATGACAGTGTGAAAAATAGACTCAAAACTTGCGTAACGTAGCTTCAAAATATTCTCTCTCTGAAAGAAATTCAACACAAAAAGTAGCTTGCGCAATTTCAAAATTGTTTCTTGTGGGTTTTTAAATCCCAGCGCAATTTTAAAATAGTTGCGCAATCTTGAAAATTTAAAAAACGCACAGGACAATTTTAAAATCATTTAGATTTTAAAAATGTGTGTCACGCACCACAAAATTGTACATCTATAATCTGCCTCTATGTTAAAAAGAAAATTAAAAATCTTTATTTTAACATAATTTGACCTGTAAAATGAAGTTACTGAAATGCCATAACCACCACTTTATACCGAAATGTCGCGTACCGAAATGTTGCGTTCTGAAATATATCAAATTAACTACTTTGGATGCATACTATTCTATTAGCTTTCTTGGAGTGATTGTTATAAAACAAGTCTGAATGTCTCAATTGGCATATCAATATTTGACCTCAAAATTTAAGTCATTTTTGTATTTTATTTTAAAATTCATAGTTAATAACATGGTATGGAACTTTTGTCCCGGAGATTTTTGCCTTGAATTGAAGAAATTTAATTCAGAGTCGGTTGTCATGTTTTAAAACACGATAAACATTAGCTCTAAGCCAGCTATTCTATGGACAAATTCTTTAACAGCACCATTCAGG
>JAVTVY010056806.1:0-29412 GCA_036873755.1 Hanleya hanleyi | reverse complement strand
AGATTACAAGGACCCTTGAGTAGTGTGTGCGGCCAGTACTGTGGGTTTTATCTCACTCGCCGGAGTAGAGGACATTCTATGCCAACTATCGTAAACATGTTTGATGATTATTGTCAAGCCGAAGACCGTGATGTCCTGGTCTATGACTGGACGGCCTCTCGTTTTAATGTGCATGCTCCATTTCTCTGGTTAACTTAAAAATGCACTGCGCGCGCAGGCCACTTGTTTTTATTATTATCACGTTATTGTTATGACGTTGTTGTTCTGACGTTCATTGATGTTGAATAAAAATTGATGAAAAAACACAAAAAATGATGGGGGTTTGACTTCTTTTTTTTTTTTTTATTTAAGTCCACAAGAAGGTATAGAATAGATACAAATAGAATAGTAGTGGTGGTAGGATTAAGGTACAAAAAAGTTCTGTCAGGAGTAGGATTCGAACCTACGCACGGCAATGCCGACCAGCACTTAATACCGGCGCCTTAGACCACTCGGCCATCCTGACTTTTACATTTGTGTATCAACAGTTATAGTTCGACATTGTTCACAAGTCCAAGTAAGTGGTGCTCACACCGTCGGCCAACACTTTCCGTTTGGGGTAAAAGAAAGTAAAGGCGTCTCGTTGCTGAATGTACGTCCGCATCTGGTGATCTACCACCCGAAATCCTCGGTTAGTACCACTCGCACGGCCTGGCTTTGCAGCACGTTCAAGTACAAGGCTTTGTCGATGTTGGGATCGCGCCGGCTCACCCCTTTGCAGCTAAACTTATTTTGGTCTCCTCCTCCGTAACAGTAATACGTCTTGGAGGAGAGACCAATCATAGCATCCCCACTCCACTCCAGCTTGAGCAGGCCCGGTGTACGCTTATCGTACTGGTAATGGTCACGTCGAGGTAGCCACTGGTCGCGTTCCGCTTCATACTGGGTACGTAACTCCGGTTTCACCAGGGACTCCCAATCCGCATTAGAGACGGCCATGTAGGCCGAGTCCGTATCCATCTCCATGAGTTGCCAGTCTGATGGATTAAAATACACCCCCATGAAATCATACAGAAACTGCAGCATCCTCAGCTTGGCCACCTGATATACCATACATCCAATCTGCAGGGGTAGGTTGTAACGGATAGTCTTCTTGGCTGAAGTGACTTCATAGGTGTCGTCATTGATAACCTCCACGGACCGAAACAGAGGAGAATGCACTTTTTTGCGGGCTTGGGTAGTAGTACAAATGTTCACGTTGACGTGCTTATCCTGGTTCGTAACCGTTTTTCCATAATAACCATTGCCAGTCAACTTCCAACATTCACCGATGATGGCCTCACTCGGGTATTCATCACCTTGACGACGGGCCGACGTCACGATGTCAGCATTCTCCGCAAAACAAGCGTCGGGTACGTACTGTATCACTTGGTATATTTGGGTAATTTCCAAACCGTGGTTCATGTACCACTGCAGTAAGGGAGTGCCTAGCAAGATTTTCTCGGCCCACATACTACCAATCAACATCCGTCGAGGTTGAGGCAAACACTCGTGTTGCTCCGCATAGGTCCTCATGGTGTCCCCAATATCGGCCCGACCCACCAGCGTGTTCTTAAAGATGGGAGGGCACTGGGCGAAGAGAGGCTTGAGAGTGTCGGGAACATGCAAATCACATTCGACAAAGCCGTAGAGGTCCCCCGAACGAATGGCGTCGAACATCTGTGGCAGACTCAGGAGTCGCCGACGACTCAAGGGGTACTCGCGCTCTTTTAGGAAACGTCGTAAATGGGGCAGGGCCTGGCACATCGTGTGAAATTCACACTCCCACATTTCAATCAGATGGTATCCTCTCTCTTTCACATAATCACCGTTCTCCACCACTTCTTTCCGTAATTCTTCCGGTGTTTTTCCACGTCGTTCGTTGAAGCGTCCAGCGCTGAAATGACATCCGTGACCGTGCCAATAGCAACCGTAAAATTGGAATACGGTGGGTGTGCTACCCACCAGGGCAAACCCATCGACGGGAAGTCGACGATCTCCTATGCGCTTCTCTGTGGCGTTGGTTTGGTGTCGTATATAAATTCCCCGTCGATAGGCTTCCCAATCCAACCACTGATCAGCCAGATGCTTGTAGGGTGTACGTTGCGGTGTAAAATGCCGATCTTCCGCCAACCAACGTGTATAATGGCCACTGGGCATAGGTTGGGCTAGCGACCACAGGTACAAGGCATTCGCATCGAATCCGATGATCTTAGCACAGGGTTTTCCACTGGGGAGAGTAGTGACGTCCTTCTCGTGATAACGGTGAAAAATAAGACTCGGTCCGCCGACAATGTTCTGCTTTAGACAATCATGCATGTCTGCATCTTTTTGCTGTATCAGCGAAAAGTACGTAGCACACTGTTGAAAAAGATGGCGAAGCGCCAGACCCGGTAAACTCAAGCACTCCTTGAAGATATCGACGTGCATTTGGCGACGAAAGAGTTGCACCATTTTCTCGGCCGCTTCCAGGAAAGGAACCACATCTAGGTTATTATACCATATCAGGAAATCTCGCAAGGTGTGCATATGTTGATCGTTCCATACCTGCTGTAGTTCCCGGTACGTGTCTTCCGGACATTCCACTTGCTTCAAATCATCAAAGAAGGCGTGCCGGGGTGGCAACTGTGTTTCCTGCAAACGGTCGAGCGTTGATATATACGTGTAAGGGAACCTGCCTTTGGTTTGTGCACAGTTATATGCCTTGACCCACTGATCATAGCTACAATTAGGAGCTAAGTAGTTCCGTACATCCAGGAAATGCAGTGATGTGGTAGTGAGGGCCATATGATTATTGATCTTCTTGATCACGGACTTGAGGGTATTCGACTGGGCCAAGTAGGGGTAAAGAAATTCCTTCACCATGTTCAAATCATAGCGTCCCGAGTTGAAACCTAGCACCGGTAACTGGCCTAGATATTGTAGGAAGCGCACTTTCAATTTCTCCGCATACGGTTTCGGTAAAGGCACATCCTGCGACTGCAGGGGCTGCGACTCGGGCTCCGACTCGGACTCGGACTCTTCATCGTCACTAAACGCTACACCCGGTATAGGAATCCGATCGTCTGGAACTTGGACACCAATAGTTCTGTACTAGCCGCACTGACTTCCTCTAAATACTCCATCATGCGGATGATCAACTCATGGGAATCCCCCGTGGACACGAAACATACCGGTGCAGCGTCATAGCCAGGTACGTTGCTGGAAATACTGACACTAAGAGGAATATGGCGCTGCGTCCACTGCGTTTTCGCTGAAAACATGTCCATGGGCTCCAACAGGGCCTCAAAATCGTAACACGCCCGGTAGGGAAAATAACGATCCACATCCGGTATGATCACACCCTCATCGGCCAGTTCCTGGAAAATAGTAGGCGCATTATGATACACACCACCCGGATATACTCGCTTGACACTGTTGTCACAGATTTTCTCGTGGCGATGTAAGTCGGTGGAACGGTGAAACACCCGATGGCATTGGGCACAACTGAAAGACTGAGCGTACTGACTCATATTGTTGATCAGCGAAAAATGACTCACGCCATTGTCGTCGAACACATTGACTTTCATTGTAGCAGCATACCGTTCTGTTGAACGACGAACCAATTCAGCCACAAATGTATCCTCCTCCTCCTCGCATCGTAATCGGTATACAAAGATATTGATGTTGAACAGTGTTTCCACGTCATCCAAATTCTTGAACGGAACTCCACGGAAGTGCCGCTTATCCAAGTCTTGCTGCTGTAAATACTGTTGCCAATAGTCATTGGCCACTCTGTCACAACGATTGGGGTTACACTCATCCACATGCACGGCCAAACACCGAAACAGACATTTCCGGTCTTTGTAGGGCCCATATCGTCCTCCTGTTAATGCATACAGGCCTTTTCGACGAAGCAACCACGGGGGTAGTAGTACAGGAGCACCGATAGGATGATCTCTCATTTTCGTGACGAAAAATGTGACGTTGGTCACCATTTCCACAAGCCATTGGGTATTGGGGCGTTGCAACCGGGCCCATTCCAATGGATCCAACGTAGTCAATTGGTCGAGGAGTGGCTCCAGAGAAATGGCATCCGTCACCGTGAACGGCTGATCAAACACATAGGTATTATTGCTGGGATAATAATACCGCAGCTGGTCCGTCTCCTTGTGCCGTAAAATGTACCCGAATGTCATATTCAACTTGAACGCTGTCACCTGATCTGTGAAAATGTTCTCGGCATAGGTAGACAAATACGTGAGGTCCTGCAGTCGATAGTTATACAAGTCCAATAGACGACGGTCACGGTGAAAACAATGGCGTATGGTAGCCCAGTGACGTCGATAAATGTCCCTGACACGCTCGTCTTCAGGCAAGACTTCAACCGGAGGTGCTGCTGGGTCCCAGGGAAAATCTTCTCCACGTCTCATGCTTTCGTCTCATACAAGCGGGTAGGCAAGCAGGCAGGCAGGCAGGCAGGCAAGCAGGCAGGCAGGCTGGTCACGTGAGTCAGGTAGGTAGTGCAATGAATACTCACTCCCCTAAAAATCGCCTCCTTTTATACATTTTTCTACAATCCGCCATCTTAAACCCACCACCCACCACCACACAGCCGCCATCTTAAACCCACCACCCACCACCACACAACCGCCATCTTAAACCCACCACCCACCACCACACAGCCGCCATCTTAAGCCCACCACCCACCACCACACAGCCGCCATCTTAAACCCACCACCCACCACCACACAGCCGCCATCTTAAACCCACCACCCACCACCACACAACCGCCATCTTAAACCCACCACCCACCCATCCACCACAGCCGCCATCCCAACCTCCCACCCATCACCACAGCCGCCATCTTAAACCCACCTCCACCCTTCCACCACAGCCGCCATCTTAAACCCACCTCCCACCCATCCACCACAGCCGCCATCTTAAACCCACCTCCCACCCATCCACCACAGCCGCCATCTTAAACCCACCTCCCACCCATCCACCACACCACATGTGACACAATACTCGCTTCTGATTGGCTGTCGCGTGACGTCACAGAGGTCATATGCAAATTTCTGAGGTCAATGGACATGTAAATACGCTTTGTATACTACTCATGTCGCTTTTGCGACTCGGTTGTACGTGTTTCGGCTTTGATGTTTCAAACCGCTATTCGGGTCATTATAGTGAAACGGCAACGCGACTGAAACATGTCGCAACCATCAAATAGCTGTATTCTCACGTCTTTGAGACATGTTTTCATGGGAAAACGGGTGAAACATGTAGCATTATGAAGCATCTCACATGTTACCCATCTCAAAATGAAACGTTAAACATGTTTCCACTTTTTACAGTGTAGCAGACTGGTATTCTTGAAACCGAACATGCAGTACCTCTCTGATGGTTGTAATGACACAGTTCCCATAACTGAACACATAGGAATATATGTTTTGTCATTTAGAAAGTGATCTTATAACAGTATTTTCGTTATTTTGAGATTACACTATCTTAGTATAGCACCGATTCTAGTGCAGAAAATTGGTCGAGTCCCGAGTTGAATTCGAATCAGCGACCCCCAAAGTAAGGCAACTGGTCGTCAGCACTATATGTCGGCGATCTAAACCACTCGGCCAACGGGCCTCCAACAAAAATAGAAGGTAGCAGACTGGTAGTCTTGAAACCGAACATGCGGTACCTCTCTGATGGTTGTAATGACACAGCTCTCATAACTGAACACATAGGAAGATATTTTTTGTCGTTTAGAAAGTGATCTTATAACAGTATTTTCGTTATTTTGGGATTATACTATCTTAGTATAGCACCGATGCTAGTGCAGAAAATTGGTCGAGTCCCGAGCGGGATTCGAACCAGCGACCCCCCGAGTAAGGCTCCTAATCTCCAGCGCTATATGTCGGCGATCTAAACCACTCGACCAACGGGCCTCCAACAAAAATAGGAGGTAGCAGACTGGTAGTCTTGAAACCGAACATACAGTACCTCTCTGATGGTCGCAATGACACAGCTCTCATAACTGAATACATAGGAAGATATTTTTTGTCATTTAGAAAGTGATCGTATAACAGTATTTTCGTTATTTTGGGATTACACTATCTTAGAATAGCACAGATTCTAGTGCAGAAAATTGGTCGAGTTCCGAGCGGGATTTGAACCAGCGACCCTCCGAGTAAGGCACCGAATCGCCAGCACTATATGTCGGTGATCTAAACCACTCGGCCGACGGGCTTCCCACAAAAATAGGAGGTAGCAGACCGGTAGTCTTGAAAGCAAACATACACTACCCCTCTGATGGTCGTAATAACACAGCTTCCATAGCTGAATACATAGGAAGATTTTTATTTTATTTTATTATTTTTCATTTAGAAAGTGATCGTATAACAGAATTTTCGTTATTTTGGGGTTACACTATCTTATGATCGCTTTCAAAACTACCGGTATGCTACCTTCTATTTTTGTGGGAGACCCGTTGGTCGAGTGGTTTAGATCGCCGACATACAGTGCTGGCGATTAGGTGCCTTACTCTGGGGGTCGCTGGTTCGAATCCCGCTTGGGACTCGACCAATTTTCTGCACTACTATCTGTGCTATAGTAAGATAGTGTAATCCCAAAATAACGAAAATACTGCTATACGATCACTTTCTAAATGACAAAAAATATCTTCCTATGCTACTTTTGATTTTGACATAAAAAAAGGCATGTGGGTTTTTGAAAATAAGCAAGTCACATGAGAATCACCATTTATTAACGGTAGCACGTAGCTGGGATTGGATAAGTGTTTAGGTCAAGTAGTTTGTTTATTTGGCTGTATTTAAGCATGGTCAATCCTGTTTGTCTTCTCCGAATCACGTGTGGTCCATGTTTGACATCTGCGTTTGACATTGGATTATCAGTTGACCGTATGTCATTGCCTGTTAACGAATGAACACCATATTATTTCAAACAGCGTCTCGGGTCTTGAATGGAGGATCTTCAGAGGCAACCTGAAGTCGAGTTCTGGAATTTTGAGATTTCTTTGCTAAGTTGGAGCAATGCCAGCTTGTGCATATAAGAAAAATAGCCCAATGGGCTCCAATACCCCTCGGATATCACTTATTGTTTACATTCAGCAATCATGCATTGCATAAGATGTATTTTCAGAACTTTGACATCTTCGTGTAGGTTAACAGAAATGTGATCTAGTAGGGTTGATTGCAGTTCTCTCATTTCAGAAATACATAGGTCAGCTTTTGCCAAGGCCTTAAATTAATGGGGAAAAATTGCGCTGAGGTTCTTGTAGTGCAAGACCATATTCTTACTTCTAGATATAATCAAAATCAACTCAAGTAATTTGATCTTGGAAATACATATCAAGGTTAGTCAGCTCAAATAATCTTCTGGTCTAAAAATAGGTCAAAATCAGTGATATTCAATAGACTTCAGGTCCAGGCATATGTGGTATAATTTTGGACAATGTAAATATAATCCTAAATGAAATATTGTACTAAGTAGAATCTGACATGGATAAAATAGGTCAAGGTCAGTCATCTTCAGCACACCTTTGGAGCATCGACAGATGTATACATAGTTTTAATTTGGAAGGCCTAGCTAAATTTCTTCATGTTATATCATAATAAACATTATATGACCTTGAAAGAATAGGTCAAGGTCAGTCAACTGGGGTAGGCTTCTAGTCAATCACCAGTTGAATACGTAATATGAATTTGGAGACACTAGCTTCAATCATTCAAAAAGTGTGGCAAATACTATAATTTGACCTTGATAAAATAGGTCAAGGTCAGTCATCTTCAGTACACCTCTGGAACTTCGCCAGATGTATACATAGTATTAATTTGGAAAGCCTAGCTTTATTTCTTCATGTCATATCATAATAAACAGTATAAGACCTAAACAAAAATAGGTCAAGGTCAGTCAACTGGGATAGGCTTCTAGTCAATCACGCGTTGCATATATAATATGAATTTGGAGACCCTAGCTTTATTAAAGCTAGGGTCTCCAAATTCATATTATAGTATTTGCTATATGTTTTTAAGAATTAAAGTTTAATTCTTAAAAAATATATAGCAAATACTAGAATTTGACCTTGATAAAATAGGTCAAGGTCGGTCATTTTTAATGCGCTTCTGACCCTTCACCCGATACATATGCGATATGAATTCACAATGCCTGGCTATAATCCTTCTTGAGACATCGTGTTCACAAGAAAGATGGACAAACGCACAGACGGACAGACGACGCGACGACGACAATACCCTTCGGGCAAAATTTGCCCGAGGGGTAAAAACGGTCCTATAGTGTTGGCGGTGATGACCGTAAGATGAAGAGAGGTACCCAATGCTCAGAAGTCGAAGAAGCGATTCACGACACAACGACAGTGTCGATAGAAAGGACTCCTCGTCAAATTATCTATCTTTTGTCCACATGTGGATGATGAGCACATTCCAGGAGCATCTTCACCCGACCCTCGGATTTAACGAGGTTTATGTCGATGTTTTGGTAACAATATGCCTTGAATTATTGAGATATATAGCGGTAGGTTCTGAAATTTAGCAAGCTGAGCTAAAACCTGATTGTTGATTTCGGAATCTATTCTAAACTTAAATTTGAAAATTATTTAATTCAATGAGTAATCCTGGGGATAAAAGAACTGTTTACTTCTTTGACTAGTAGATTAGTATGTTGGCAGATATCACGGTTGGAAAAAGAGGAAAATAATTTCATCAGCAATTATATTTAAATTTAATCAGCAAAACTTCTTTGGCCATATAAAGGCTGTGCCATTTTGATAGGTCATAATAGAAATTTAATCAGCAATTGCTGATCACTGACGCTTGTTTCCATCCCTGGATGTATTTCTAACGAAATCTATATCTTTTTCTAAGTTTTGCCGTAATGACTATTTGAGTCATAACATTGGTAGATGTATGCTGTCATACAGGAACGTCATGTGTGACGTATATCGTGTAACATTGAGGTTAACGACGTGACGGTATATAAGTAAAGTTAAAAGAGTGTGACATTCCATACATGTTGCATGCACTATATTTTAACATCGCGGTAGTAGGAGAGTGTTGAAGACATTCTTTATCAATGTAATCTTATTTCATGCATTTTCGTCACGTTACCGATACTCTGAAAATTAGATAATGGCATGACTATTGAAGGTGTCTTATATGGAACATTCATTTGCATTGATGGATCAATGCCGTGATTTAGGATGCGGGTACTTGAAGGTGACATGAATAATAGACATACAGTATTGTGGAGGTTTTATCCAAATTGGAGCGATATGCAAGAGTTGGAAAAAACTGACGACGTTTGGCGGCTAAAAAGCAATCATTTGACTCTACCGGAAAGCATCCCTCGGCACCTAACATTCAGACTCGAGAATACGATGGATTCTCGGTCGTAGCTTTAGTATCTCAGCCGCGCTTTTATTGCGTGTGTTCATATGGAAACCATGAATTATCCACACAGTCCCTAGCACCGGCTTATTTAGATACGCTAACTCCAGAGCTGTGATGACACATCAGCTTCAACAACTCATCTGATGTTAATGGATGAGCAACGTGGACGTCTGAAGGAGTAAACGCTTCAACATGGGGTAACCTGGTAAATGCAAGAATACCCAGAGAAACTAACCTGTAATGCCCGACGTCGTACAGCTTAGGTCCATGGTGGTTGGTTGAGTTGCAGTAGTTCTATGACGATAGAACGCTCCGGATCAGTGCTACGACCTTGCTCTCAAGACGGTGAGACGAGATAGGCGTTAGATATAGAATGCCATATGGTTATCTAATTTAGATTTGGAATAATGACGTGGTTGAAATAAAGGTCGGCAATATGCTAACGAGGTTCAGTACTTGAGTATGTCAGTTACTTTTGGTTTATTTTGAAACGTTACGAACACAGAGTTATGTTTCTGTATATGTCTCCTGTTTTCCAAAACGCTATTTTTTTATTGTTGTTGCAACAAGGCATACCATTAGGTGGTGTGAGTTAGAGCATGTGTGTAGGCAATGGAGTGCGACGTCACATTGATTGATTGTTGAATGATAGAGCTTCGACCGATGGTGGAACCAGAAGGGCGTTAGCTGTCATGATGATTAGATCACGTGATTTTGAGATTTTTCGTGAAATATAGTGACGTCCCTCTATCAAGCTGAGCAGTGATTTGCTAACGAGGTTTATACTTGAAAGTTAATAATGATAGTGACAGTTATCTTGCTTTTATTTTTGAGGGGCTATGGGACTGGACTGTTGGATAGTAGAAATTTGGATTAACAAGTATTCACTATACGTGTTCATGTTGTTTATACATATTTCATGTTTTTGACATTACTCCATAAGGATGAGGTAGGCTTTCTGATTTATGCTTACGCATTACGTAATGTCGTACTATGGTTTGGAAGATGTGTATATGTGTTTTGTAAGAAGTTCATTGAATTAATGCTGTGAATTTTCTGATTACCTGAATTTCAGGAAAAAGATCCCTGAATGAGAGGATTTTCTCTGAAATTCAGGCAAATTTATCACCCTGATTATTAAATTCCCGACCCTATCCAGGTACGTAAAATCCCCTATAATTCAGGTAATTTAGCTTTATAATTCATGGGGGCCCTCGGTGGCCGAGTGGTCTAAGGCGCTTCGCTGGTGACCGCTAGCCTCACACCGCTGAACCGGCACGGGTTCGAGCCCAGCTGGTCCATGTGTGAAAGTTTGTCAGTTACTTGTCGAAGGGCGGTGGTTCTCTCCGGGTACTCCGGCTTCCTCCACCAACCAAACTGACTGTCACCATATGAGTGAAACAAACTTGAGTGTGACATTAAGCCAAATTCCCTCCCTCCTCCTATAATTCATGGTTGATATACCTGAATTTCAGGAATTTATCCCTGGATTTCAGGTAAAATCCCTGAAATTGAGTTGTGAATGTGCAACCGGATCTATCCAGGATTATTCCCTGAATATTTCTGAGAGTGTATGCACTGAAGTAATATTGAATGACATATTCATAATTGTTTTTAAATAGTTTTGCGAGTTTTTTTTCTTTTCAAATTACCTATCTCTGTAACCTCATCTGTTGGTGATGATTTGATGTTGAATACTCTGCCTCGGGCCTGTACATCCTGTGAGTTTGATTTTTCTCATACCAGAATTGACCTGCTTGTCGCGTAAATTAGTTAAACGTTTTTCTGTGCACGTGATATGAATTTAACTTTCCGTTTCAAAGGCTGTGTGGAATGTGATGTGATATTAGAGAGCCGTCTTAATGTATTCATCCATTTTACACTTACCCGACCGTTTTGGATTCTTATTATCTATTCTGAGTCAGTGTCAAGTCATAGAGCTAACGTATTTTCCAGTTTCTGATTTTTCATCTATTCTTTTCTATTTTTGCATGTATAATCGCTTATTCGATTGCATGCGATTTTGTTTATCCTCTTATTCTGATTCTATTGTAGATGGCATCGGAAGTTCCGAGATGTGAGATGTGATTTTGAAAATTTGAATTCATCTATATTTTATTCCATGGCATATAATCGATTACCCTTATAGAAATATACTGATCATTGTGTTTGGCTGTATAGTTTATTTGTCCATCGCTGGTAAGTATAGATGGCTTATCTTCCTGACCACTGTGAATGTACATGCTGTGAACTTCCCCGATTGACCGACAACAGAGGTAAAATTTTCTGTTCTGTGGGCTCTTGAAAATAAGCAAGTCACGTGACAGTCACCATTTTGTTAACGGTAGCACCATCCTCCAACCAATGTGTGATTTTCACATATACTTTTGCACTTGTTAAAGGTATGGAACAGTGATCCTCCACACTAGCCTATACAATTTCACAAGCCTTTTTTAAAACAGTTTCCTTGAGACAAATCTCCACAAAATATCATCTGATGATTGATATCATATGTGTTCAATACGAAAGTTGGTATCGATCATAGATGCATCAAGCGACTTCCATTGAATTCCCAACGTCTTAGATAAAAAAAACGAGACAAAATTCATGGTACTCCCCCTTTAGTTTGTCTTTGAAAGTTTTCCAACGAAACGCTTGATCTTCTCGTGCAGTCGAGCAGATGTTACATCCGGGCATTTGCAACAACAACAACAACAACACGTGCGACACAACGGAGATTTCCTCTGGGGGTGATCTCAAGAATAAAGATCTTTCTTTGTACCTGTATTTCATGGTCGTTTCATGTGCCATATACTTGAGACTTTCTCGTAATCACATCTTCAGCCCAGTTGAGCTTAAAATTTAAAACCACTTTGATCAAACTTTCTGAGGGAAATCACGCTGTCCCTTCCATGTTTTCAGCCCAGAGCGGTCGAGTTGAGGCTCCCGATGTGGGGTTCATGTTGACGCGATTTGTCACAGAGTGGCTATCTTGTTATTTCCATTGAATATTCCAAGATTCATATGGATATGTACCGGTAACATGATATATCTGAAATATTGCAATTGACAGCTACAAAGTGACAGAATTGAAGATAATTCATACTGTCATGGAATTGTAGTCTATTACAAGGGCGTAGACAAGTTGTGAAGTTTGGGGGGGCTTAGGGGAGAGTCTGAGAGGGGGGTATCCCCCCTCGCAGCGTAGATTTTTTTTTGAAAATTGATGGTAAATTGACGCTCACTGGGAGCATTTGAGCGGTAAAAGTTGAACTTTTTTTTTGCGAAAATCTCTATAACAGTGGCGATCACTACACTGATATACAAGGTGAAATGATCGTTCAATCCGAAGTTTGCACTATATTAATTCAAGTTATTTCTTAGATAATACTATTTTGCCTAGATAGCAGGGGCGGTGTTTTGATGCGTGGTTGACCGCATCAGTTCTTGTGGTCGTTCTGAAGTTGCCAAACTTATCAAAAATGTAAAGTTAGGGGTCCTTTCTTGGAATAGTAGCGAAAATATTCATCATATTTACACCAGTTAAATAGTGACTTTGTGTCTGGGTTAGATGTTTTACCTATATTTCTAGGGTTTCTCTGTGAAAATTATTCGAGAGTTCGTATCTCTCGTTTGTGAATAAATAAATACGGGACAAATGACTGGGATCTCAATTAAAAAAAAGTTTATGGTGAAAAAGTTATGAAAAAATCTTTTCAGCCAACGTGTTGACCTTTTTCGTCCAAATGGGCGATATTTGATTGAATTGGAGCACATTATTCGTTTCTCGGAGAAAATCACACGGGATCTTTGAGTCCGATATCGCCAAACTGTTGCGTTGTTCTCTGACCGATTGCAATTATTCTAGTCCTTCTGGTAAGCATTGTTGATTTTACTTCCCCTGTAATATGCAACAATTGATAAAGATATGTGACAAGCTAACCATTTACTTCTCTGCTATGTTTCCTGTTTGTTTCTTTCTTGCTTTCTTTCCTTTTTTCTCCCTTTTTGTTTTTTTTTTTCTTTTCTTTTTGTTATTTTTTTTTTGACGGACGTCAATATTTGGGGGGGCTGAAGCCCCCCCAAGCCCCCCCTTGTCTACGCCCTTGTATTATTAGACGTTCGCGGGGTTTATTACGTCGAAGTCGTAACCGATTTAATCGCAAGTAAATGTCTATTAGCATTGCAAATGGCCGATACACGAACAGACCCGGATAAAGCGTGTAATCGGGACGCGAGTAGTTAGACCACAGCGTCATCTGCATATAGGCTGTCATGGTATTGTAATTTACTATTAGACACTGTCGATGTTTCTGGAAGCTTATTGTAATTGTATCTGGGTCCGATCATAAGTCAATGCTTTATGTTCTAGTAGCTTCTTGATTTGTGGAATGATCTCGAATGCCCCGTAGAGTATAAATAGCCTAACATTCAGTTATCGAGGAGGGAGGGAATTCAAACTGGATGTACGTGGGTGCGTTACACTTACTATGTTACTTTTGTTGCGGACTGTATACTCCTGTGAATTGACTTTTGGCTGCTGTGTAATCTACGTGATTGAACTGTCGGAAACTGGACAACAACTGAGCAGTGTTCAAATATCAAACTACAGAAACGCGATTTCTGCACGTCGGCACGGACTGTGGAGAGATTAGTTCTGCACGTCAGTACGTACTGTGAAATATACACCGGAATAGCATTGAACAGTAAGACTATATTTCTCATTTATTTGTTGTATTAAGCTTACTTAGTTTGTATATGATTTTAATATTGTAAATAAATATTTGTTTGTTAATCTTTGACTTCACAAAAGTTTTCTGTTACGTTTTTTCTATTATCGTTTATGACGTAACATAAATTGGGGGCCTGCCCGCGAGCTTTGTTTACATTACAGCTGCCAGCTGATCAGCTTTACAACATAGTTCTAAATTGATACATTGTTTAAATTTGCTTTAGTCAGGGAGTATACCACAGCATGTCATTTGAACCAGCACAGTTTGCTTCAAAGCCTAGTCAGAAGGAATTTAACGAACTACGCAAAGAGAATTTGCTAGCGCTGTGTAAATTTTTACAAATTAAAGTTAAAACATCTTGGAGAAAGCAAGAAATTAAGAAACTCATTATTAAATATTTTGTTAGCAAACAACTTTGGGATGAAAGTGATTTTGATTTAACTGAGGAAACAGCTAATGATTTGGAAATAAAGAAAAAAGAATTGCAAAATCAGCTGGATGAAAGAAATTAGAATTAGAGAGAGAAATGTTAGAAAAAGAGGAAAGAGAGAAAGAAAGACAGTTTCAGTCAGAGAGAGAAAAATTAGAGAAAGAACGAGAACTAGAGAGAGAAGAGAAAGAAAGGCGGTTTCAGTTAGAAATGAAAAATATGGAATTACAGTCGCAAACAAGTCCTCTTCCACATGCACCTGTACAATCACAATCAAAATTTGATACGGCTCGTCGAATACGTCTCGTCCCACCATTTCAGGAAAAAGAAGTTGATAAATATTTTCTGCATTTTGAGAAAATTGCTGAAAATTTAAACTTGCCAAAAGAAAATTAAGAGTTTACTTCTTCAAAGTGTTCAGATGGGTGAGGCAAAGGACATTTACACTCAATTGACGGTAGAGCAAGCATCAAATTATGATATAGTGAAGATTTAATCCTTAAAGGGTATGAATTAGCTCCTCATACCTATTAACAAAAGTTTCGTAGTTGTGAAAAAGGAAACGCTCAGACTCATGTAGAATTTGCTCGTTCAAAAGAACAGTTATTTGATAGGTGGTGTGCTTCGGTTAAAATTGACAACCATATTACGCTGGTAGTTAGAACAAGCAGCACGATTTGCTGATGAATACGCTCTGACACACAAATTATCATTTGTCAAAGCTGTTAAGCCAAGTTCATTCCAGTCTAATCTCTCAGGTAACAAACCCAGTTCTTTCTCAGGGCCTAAAACTTTTAATCCCAATTACAGAGGTCAAAGGTCAAACACAAAGTCTCAGTCTCAGTCACTTTTAACACTCAAAATAAGTCTTCCGTTTGCAGCTATTGTAAGAAGGAAGGCCATTTAATGGCGCATTGTTTTAAATTGAAAAGAAAACAACAAGATCAGTCCTTCCAAAAGCCCAGTGGTTTCCTTACTTCAAGATCTGTGCCCAAACGGGTTAGTGACGTTCATAGTTTATATGACGTTAATTGATGACCAGGGACACTGTTCCTATTAGTTCTATCAAGGATAAGGTTGACAGTTTTTCAAATCCTGTTATGGAGATTTTTGAACCGTTTATCCACAATGGTTTTGTGTCATTTTCAAGTGATTTTTCTAATGCTACTTCTGTGAAGATTTTGCGAGACACGGGCGCGTCCCAGTCTCTTTTGTTGGCAGGCAGATATTTTGCCGTTTTCTGATTCTTCATCTGCAGGCAGTAATGTCATGATTAAAGGGGTAGATTCTGTAAATTATACACCCGTTCCGCTCCATAACGTTCATCTGTCTTCGGACTTGATTTCTGGGCCTGTTACGGTGGGTATTAAAGGTAGTTTACCATTTGAGGGTGTTCAGTTACTTCTTGGCAATGATCTTGCGGGAGATAAGGTCGGGGTTAACCCGATTGTAACTGACAAGCCTTGATTGGATCAGATCCATGATCCAGTTGAAGACGAAATTCAAAATTTGTATCCTGATTGTGCAGTTACTAGAGCCATGAGTAAATTGGCTGAGGAGTCTGAAAAGTCTCTTAAAGATGACGTCATCGATGACGTTTGTTTAGCTGACACTTTGTGTGTTTAAATGATGAGACTGATAAACCACATTTTGATAGCAAATTGGAATGTTCTAATGACAAAATTTCAAAATCACAGCTGGTTAATGAACAGCATAGTGACAAGGACATTTCCAAGTTGTTTGACGAGGCAGTAGATGAGTGTGATGTAACTCAAGAGCCTGTGTGTTACTTTTGTAAGAATGGTGTTCTTATGCGCAAATGGCGACCGCCAGATGTGTCACCTGATGATGAATGGGCAGTTAAGTATCAGATTGTGGTACCAAAGTCATATCGTTCAGATATCCTCAGACTAGCCCATGAAACACCTCTTTCAGGCCATTTAGGTGTTAACAAAACATATTACAAAATTCTAAATCATTTCTATTGGCCAAATTTAAAGAAAGAGGTTACGGAATTTTGTATGTTATGCCACACATGTCAAATGATAGGAAAACCAAACCAAACCATACCAAAGGCCCCTCTACAACCAATCCCTGCATTTGGGGAAGCCTTTAGTAGGGCGATTATAGATTGTGTTGGTCCATTACCGAAAACAAAGTCAGGCAATCAATACATGTTAACAATCATGTGTACTTCAACCAGGTTCCCTGAGGCCATTCCTTAGTTAAGTTTTTCACACTTGTCGGCCTACCCCAGTTTGTTCAGTCTGATCAGGGATCTGATTTCATGTCAGGAATTTTTCAAAAAATCATGCATGAATTGGGAATAAACCAATACAAATCATCTGCATACCACCCAGAAAGCCAAGGCGCATTAGAAACATTCCACCAGACATTAAGGAACATGATTGGAACTTATTGTTTTAACACTGAGAAAGACTGTTAGAGAGTCTGTTCAAGAGTCTTTAGGCTTCGGTCCATTTGAATTAGTCTTTGGCCATACAGTTAGAGGATCACTTAATGTGCTAAAGGAAAAGTTCCTAGACAGTGATCTTGACTCATGTAGTCTCTTACAATATGTGTCGGACTTTCGCACCAGGTTGACCACAGCACGTGATTTGGCCATGTCAAATTTAAAGTCGGCACAAAAAGGTATGAAAGTAACCTATGATAAACATGCCCTTAAACGAAGTTTCGAACCTGGTGAGAAGGTACTGGCTGTTCTGCCTATTCCTGGTAATCCACTTAAGGCTAGATATTATGGTCCTTATGTCATTGAAAAGAAATTAAGTGACCTTAATTATGTAATTCAGACTCCTGACAGGCGTAAACATAAACAGTTATGTCATGTAAATGTTATACATAGACAGAGATAACACTAACAGTACTGTACACCCTGTAAGTGTAGTTAGTTCTGACCCTGATAATAATGAAACTTGTGAAGAGCCCATGCCAGCGGCGAAATTACAGAACTCTGACATTCTACTTAATTTGGATTCCAAGTTGAGTCATCTTGAACCAGCGCGTCAGGAAGAACTTCGAACTCTGCTCAGTCAATATGAATATTTGTTTCCCGATATCCCCACTCGGGCTGATACAATTTCACATGACGTCAATGTCGGAGATTCTAATCCAGTGAAGCAGCACCCATATCGTTTGAATTACATTAAACAAAACTACCTGAAAAAAGAGATTCAGTATTTATTGGACAATTACTTCATTGAACCAAGTAATAGTAACTGGAGTTCACCTTGTATCCTCGTTCCAAAGCCAGATGGCAGTTACAGGATGTGTACTGACTACAGAAAGGTGAACACACTGACCAAAACACATTCCCTAGTCCACGCATTGATGATTGCATTGATAAAGTGGGAAGTGCCAAGTTTGTGTCAAAGTTTGATCTTCTGAAAGGATTTTGGCAAGTTCCACTGACAGATCGTGCGAAGGAGATATCAGCATTCGTCACTTCGGAGGATCTGTTCCAGTACAAAGTTATGCCATTTGGAATGAAAAATTCTCCAGCCACGTTCCAGCGTCTCATCAACCGTGTTACTTCTGGTTTGGAAGGATGTGAGACTTACATTGATGACGTCATTGTCTACAGCGATAGATGGGAAGATCATCTACAGAGAATTCGCGCACTGTTCAATCGGCTGAGTGACGCCAAGCTGACAGTCAACCTTGGAAAAAGTGAATTTGGACATGCACGTGTGACATTCTTGGGTCATGTTGTAGGTCAGGGTCAGGTAAAACCTGTAGATGCTAAGGTTAGTGCTATCTCGCTATTTCCAAGACCAACATGTAAGAGACAACTGATGCGTTTCTTGGGTATGGCTGGTTACTACAGAAATTTTGTCCAAATTTTTCAGATATTACTGAGCCTTTAACTCAACTCTTAAGAAAGAGGGTAACTTTTGTTTGGACCGATGAATGTGAATCAGCTTTTGAAAACCTGAAAGCCATACTCAAGAGCGCGCCAGTTCTTTCAGCACCAGATTTTGATTCACCTTTTAAACTGGCTGTAGATGCTAGTGATGTTGCTGCTGGTGCCGTTTTGTTACAAGAAGGTATAGATGGTGTAGATCACCCAATATGTTATTTTTCATGTAAATTTGACAAACATCAGAGAAATTATTCTACAATTGAGAAAGAATGTTTGGCAATGATATTGGCTTTACAACATTTTGATGTTTATGTTACTTCTTCATCGTTGCCAATTACTGTATTCAGTGATCATAATCCACTTGTTTTCATTAGTAAGATAAAAAACAAAAATCAAAGATTGTTGAGATGGAGTTTGGTGTTACAAGAATACAATATTGAAATCAGACATATTAAGGGCAAGGACAATTTGATTGCTGATTGTTTGTCTCGCATATAATGTACATATGTTTGCCAACATTTTTGCTGTTGTATTATAGATTTTTTTTTTTGCAATAATGTTTTGAATTGTCCAGAAAGTTCCAAGTTTGAAACTTCTTTTTTTAAGAGGGGGAGTGTCATGGAATTGTAGTCTATTCAATCGGTTACGACTTAAGGCGTCGAAGTCGTAACCGATTTAATCGCAAGTAAATGTTGATTACCATTGCAAATGACCGATACCCGAACAGACCCGGATAAAGCGAATAATTGTGTCACAGCGCCATCTGCCCATACATCAACAGACCCGAATGACGCGAGTAGTTAGACCACACGACATCTGCATATAGGCTGTCATGGTATTGTAATTTACTATTAGACACTGTCGATGTTTCAGGAAGCTTATTGTAATTTTATCTGGGTCAGATCATACGTCAATGCTGTATGTTCTAGTAGCTTCTTGATTTGTGGAATGATCTCGAATGCCCCCGTAGAGTATAAATAGCCTAACATTCAGTGATCGAGGAGGGAATTCAAACTGGCTTTATGTGGGTGCGTTATACTATTACCTTTGCTGTGGATTGCTGTACTGTATACTCCTGTGAATTGACTTTTGGCTGCTGTGTTATCTACGTGATTGAACTGTCGGAAACTGGACAACAACTGAGCAGTGTTCAAATATCAAACTACAGAAACGCGATTTCTGCACGTCGGCACGGACTGTGGAGAGATTAGTTCTGCACGTCAGTACGGACTGTGAAATATACACCGGAATAGCATTGAACAGTAAGACTATATTTCTCATTTATTTGTTGTATTAACCTTACTTAATTTGTATATGATTTTAGTATTGTAAATAAATATTTGATTGTTAATCTTTGACTTCACAAAAGTTTTCTGTTACGTTTTTTCTATTATCGTTTATGACGTAACAATACTGAAAAACAAATCATGTTATATTCTCCAAATAGAAGAAAAAAAGGGGGGGGGGGTCTGTATTAGGCCTACCAGTATAGTGACTGCGTTTACTGTTATGCTCATCAAGTCTAGGCATTTTTTATCATCACCACCCACCAAGTTTTAAAAAAAATAGATTTTCATGTTTAAAACACATTTTTTATCCGACTATATGTACCGACAATCCCCCACTCGCACAATATTCAGGTTAATCTTTTGAGAAAGAGCTGTGTTGATAGCACCGGCAGGTGCACTGCATGGGACACAGTTCGCTTCCAATTCTCTCTTTAGCCTAGAAAATATTTGTAATCCATAATAATTGAACTATTTTTCGATCTGAAGTTGCCAAAATTTTCATAAATCATGTTAGCATAAATGGTCCTTTCTTGGAATACAATGTAAGATAATTTGATCAATAGCCTAATTATCATATTTACTCCAGTGACCAATAGTTAAACCTCCGCTCCATGTTACAGCGACAGAGAAGAGAGTCAATGAACGAACCAATATGTGAAAGTACCTACGGGCACTATCGGTGCAGCTCTTTGCTGAAGGATTAACTTGAATTTTGTGCATTTCATGGAATAGATCTCAGCATGGAAAGTCATCTGAGTCCACAAGATGACGTAATCCGTTGACCATTGACTTAAATTTAGTAGTATATTTAAAAAATTATATCAAGGAAACAACAGTTAGCTTTTTTCCCCGGCATATATTTGGTACAATCTCAGTAAACTCGGACATAATAATCTGACTTCAGCCCTATAGGGGGCCTATAAATCTTGTGTGAATTTGAAACTACATTCATTAGCCAATCAGGTGGCTAGCTTAGCGAAACAATTTCGAAGTCATGCCCACAATAAATTACATATGGTAAGCACATGGTCTAATATATAAACATTATCCTGAAACAGTATCCAAATATGGCATCATTTCTGTATGTGTGGTAAACCATAAAGATTGAAGAGTTTATTCCCGCCAAAAAGTCTGGCTATGTTGAGGGAAAGAAAATATTAAAGCATTGTGCTGTACGAAGATGTTAATCTCCGTGAACTAAACGTCAATCATGTCAGAGAGAAAAGGTAGAAATTTTCGTGATTATGGGATCTCGTAGAATATCGGCGAACATTACGTCTAGATGGTATTCCCCTGATTTACCATCTTGGTTTATCTAGATTGATATATGAAATTTGTTTTAAATATTTTTCCTTCACATTTCTTAATTTAAATAATTTATTGATAATGTAAATATTCATATGCCTACCACCAAATATTTCAGTATCCTGTGTTTCCATGCATCGACTGGTATCCTTCAGTCCTCTCACATTGTTGATGCAAGTGACTTCTGCCTATCATATTGTTAAAGTAAGTGAAAGTATTATTTGGTCGTTAATTTGCTATTGCAAGATAAAGTATCCTTCCTCTTGTTATTCATGTGAGCCAGTCTACCTCACTGGCTCTCGTCTTTGTTCTAATTGTTTGTTTGTATTGTGGGAGCGACTTCCATGTATCTAATACAATAAATATCGCAAGTCATACCATACCACACTATAACATATGTAATAAATCAAATTTAAAGTGGGCCTATCGGGTTAGTACTTCGGCCTATTTTATATTATTTCATAAATATTATTACAATTTACAGTAACAGACAACCAAAAAAGTTTCAGATTGCTTTTAACAATATTTTACCACTGATTCCACTGTGTCGAATTATTATAACCCCTGCGTTTACATAATTTTCTATGAATATGTGATGAATAAATCGATAATCACTATCAGACCGTCCAAGAATTAAAATCCCTCTCGAACCCTCAGCGCTTTGCTTTCGCGCGCGTTTCTTTTCTCGGGTCGCAGCAATGACATGTTCGAGCAGTCAGGTGGACACATATTTGCACCTCGTGAGCCAGGGACTGCCATTTTGTAACTACTTCCCGTTCCACCAAATCCGCAATGCGATCTCCCATGTTCTTGGGTTGCTAGAATTCTTATTCATAAACTTATAAAAAGCATGGATATATATACACAGGTAATAAAAGATAGTCCTGTGAAACGCATGAGGAAGGCACACAATTGAGCTGTTTACATTAAAGAGTGATACGTCGTTAAACCGATTCACGTATCATTTGATCGCAATGTAGTCCGTGATCTGGAAGGGCATATCATTCCGGAGTTTGGCGAATTCTGTCGAGATAAGGCGAGACGAAAACCAGACAAGACGGAAGGGCGGTGTATGTATGATCGACGTTTATAGATCCACTGTGAAAGATTGAGAAAGTCTTAGCTGTTTAGTGAGTATGGTTAAATTTAAGTATCTTACTGTTAAAACTTAATCATTTTCCGATAGTTTAATATGACTTGAAGAGCACGACGAGACGATGAAGATCACTTTGTCGACTCTTGTCGTTCTGACAACAAGATGAAAAACGGCCACAGGCAAAGTGGGTCAAAATGGCTGGAAAATAATATTTACAGTGTATTTCATCAGCCACCACCGACACTCGCTGTTAACTTCGATTCTTGAGTCTCCGGCCTGGCTAGTTAGTGTGTGTGTGTGCTCGCAAAAGTATCAGTATTGTTGTTTCTGTATATCTATAAAATAATCCACGGCACTGGTAAAACCGATCTCCGCCTGTGTGGCTACACAATCTCTAGCTAGTACCAAAACGTTGGTACACGTTTTGGTTATATTATAGCTACACAATCTCTTGCTTTGTGTGATAAATTATGTCCTCCACGACATATTATGCAGGAGACGAGCGAAACTCTCCCCTCCCTTGGGGATTAGTGGGGACTTAGCAAATGATCTTCAACTGTTCAATACCCTACCCGTAGGGAAATATATTGGAGTGATTCCCCACCTAAACTTCAACCAAATATCCTTGATCCTTGGTCGATGTCTCCCTCTTGACACACGAGACTCTATGTAAAATTAAACTGTAACAACTTGTACTACTATCAACACTATTGTATCCTACACTCTGTGCTATATATTGGATGACTTTCTGAGCTTTTTCGGGGAAATAAACCTGATCATACTGCATGCAGATTTAAGGTTCTATTTTCACGATTTTTTCGCAATTATAAGCACGCATCGATATTGAAAACATCGCACCTCATGTCTGCATCTGACTTTCTAGTTATATTTAAAACATAAAAAACAATGAATTTTAGTTCTTGGAAGGGAAACCAGTGTGCCTACCAATACGATTAATTCACACAAAGATAACACCAGGAAATCCTCCCAGCCCAACAGGTCGCAGGTAGCTCCTAAGTCCCCGATCTCCGGAGATGTGCTCTAAGCGTTTTCTCGGAAATAAATTCTAACAGAATGTATGCAGATTTATGGTTATATTTGCACGCTTGTTTCGCATTTATAAGCACGCATAGATATTGAAGGGAGGGATGTAGAAATATATTTAACAATGACACATTGACAATGCTAACCTTTTTGAGAAGAAGGCATTTATCTGGGACTGCTTTCGCTTACTCATCTTGGAAAACAGCGTGCACAGCATGTGTGCGCGCTAAACATTAAATTACATACACAAATTAATTAACCCTGGAACAATGGGTATAGGACAGAACATCGCACTGTGGTAAAAGTTTATTGAGCGGTACAATTAAAATACCTGTATAAACAGTTTATGTGATCCTGGCATTCTATCCGTAATTTTTATGTGGGGACATGGTCAGTTAGGAGTGCCGAAAAGTGAGGGGGGGGGGGAGCACCCCCTAAATCAAATGTGGCCCGCTTCCGACACCACTCTGTACAACAATGGCCTGACGTTTCATTCTATCAAATATGGGCATACTTACACAGATTCATACAAACAAGTCCCTTTTTACCACTGGTAATCAGGTGTAAAATTCATTCAGAAACTCAATTCAGACCTCCAAATTCGACTAATATTGTTAGGTTTTGATGAAATCTAAATAGCCTATTATTGTAAGAGACAAAACAATATAAAACATTGAGTATGGTGATAAATTTGAGGAAATACTCGATTTGAAGAAAATATTGAAAACTGAATCCAGTCATTGATGTAAAAAAAATCTCAATTTTCTTACATGTACTTTTATGAATGCTGGACTCAGAAAGCAATATTAGAGCAAATCTGGTGAACATTTGGTGCACAAGCTGTCACTTTTGATGAAAAATTTCTTCATTGGATCATTCATTTATTACATAAAGTGTTATCGCTGTAGTTCTGCTGGATAGTTCCACACCCAGTTGGTCTTATTTTTTAGGAAAATATACTCAGATTTATTAATTAATAAGCTAAGTTAATCTAAGCTTTGTGTTTTCTAGAACAATAGATTTTTCCCTGGTGAACTCCAACAGCAATGATTCAAGTTTGGAAGTAGTGGCTTTTGTTGGGGAATTGTCATGTACATCCACTCACTGGCGAAGGCCGTTTCCAAACCAGCTTGGTAAGGCCATTCTAAAAAAAAAATGTGTTTACTGTAACGCAATTAGAAAAAGGTGGGTAGGTAGGTAGGTAGGGAAATTTTTTTTCTTTGCCTTTTTTTTTTTTGCCCGTGAATGTTCAGATCATCGTCAGAGTCGCATTCAGTTTCAAATGCTCACGAAGAGTCCAGGCGACATGCCTTGATACAAACAAATTTGTGCTGTCAGATACATCAGACACACAAGCTAGAACATCTCTTAACGTTTTCGATGAGCAAAAACGTTTTATTTTGTTTTTTATCACTAATTCCCCGTTCACAAAATCCCTGTTCAATGACAGACACTAATACGACAACGTTTTTTGAGAATTATTTGTCACTCTAACAGGTAACTATTTTTTACTTGCCCCCTGGTACTTCAGCTTGTCACTCCTATACTGAAACTTTTTTTTCACCCTACTGTCATCATTCATATATTCCAATCAGTCTCTCCATTTTGCAGGCATTGGAGAATTTGAACACAAGTTTTCTTTTCTCGGTCGGGAGACGTTTATGACAGCGACAAATTTGTCTCCTTCCTCTAGCTCTGCATAGCCAAGATCAATGTCCTCACTCCCTGATGTTGACTCAGCAGGCTCATTTCTCTCACCAGACTGTTTAGTGTAAAATGTCAACAGAATGTTCAATTATAAGATTAATTTTGCTGGAACGATATTTTCTTAAGGATCATAACAACAGGGGGATTTTAACAACTTTTTTGTGGGTAACCCCGATTGAAAACTTGACTGAACCAAAAATTCAGTTTTGGGGAAATTTTGAAATTGAGTTTTACCTCCTCAAAAAAAGTTCCAAAATGAAAATGTTGAATTGTCCTGACAAATTATCAAGCAAAAGCATTTGTTGTTGCCTTCACCATGTTCACTCGATCAATTTGCGAGTGTAACACGTTAGCGCTTGTCCGCTTGTCTGGAGCAAGTAAAAATCGGCACGGGCAACGCAACTTTCATGTTAGCTGCCCGTGTTGGCAAGCACGATTTTCTTCCGATTAAAATACTCACTGACGAAGTTTTATTGAGCTCCTATTCTCCGAAATAAAATGTAAGAATCGCTCAGCTTCTTCTGGTTTCGTTTTCGACTTGAAGTTGCCAGGCATGAACAGTCAGCTCTCGTGTTGTATGCATGAGAGCGGGATGCACGTCGAAGTGAAGAGAATGTCCGATATAAATAAAACTAAACTGCTTCCAGGAACACAACTCAGTCATTCAGTCATATTAGGCCTGTATTAGATCGTAATTCAGTATTTTTAGGACAGAACAGTTACTTGTCGCGGCGACAGGCGGCATTTTAATTTAGTTGTCACTTGAAAAAATGACTTGTCGGCGATAGGTAGACAGGCGTTATTTCGACTGCTGGCTACAGGCTCCTAAATAAAAAAAAGTCCCGATCCGTTAACCCCTACACGTAATCTCTGCCAAAGACCAGAATTTTCTCGATTTTTTTCCGCCTTCGTTGCAACGATTAATGGAAAGCCTTTGGTACCACTGGCAAGTATGGTATTTGTTCCATTCAGCTGCAAATTTTATTTCGATTCACTGCTCGATAACATGCCTCGCCGGGGGACTATTTGCAGGGCGTGAGCACTGCTTTCAGCAGGCAGAGAAAACAGCGAAATAGCGACCTCTTGTGTAGAGGCGCGCACAGCTTAAAATTTTGACGGATAATGTTTGACAAGAAGTTGGTCACCGTGTAGCGCTTGAAATAAACTACTTCCTGCCGAAAGATGAAAGTCTAAATCCAATTAGGGAATCAGAGAGGTATAATTGTGTTAATACTGTCGAACGTGTAAATTATTTAGGAGTCTGTAGCCTGCTCAACGTCCGTGTCCGCCATTTTGATGGCCTTCACCAGCAGCGCCACCAGCGAGAGAGTAAACTCCCCTTACGGGATGCGCGAGGAGTTATTCCCCTTGAAACAGACATTTTTACAGGTTCGCGAAAACGAAAAAAAAATATGCCGGACAATTTATTTTTGCGCAGCTACGTTTTTTTCGGGTCGGTCGGGTTACGGTAAACATAAATAATATTTTGAATGGCCTAATGGAGACTTTCAAGTTAGGTTTTAATATTCTTCGACCGTTCCCAGAAGCAGTAAACCACTATTAAATGTAAAATGTAACCTTTTATACCAATTTAGTGTCGAAAAAGTATAGGGTGTGGGAACCATTTGGTAGAAGCTTTAAACTTGACGGTGTTGTCATGTAGATAATACTTTGTTTATTTTCATTTGTGGTATCCAGGGTCCGAATTAGGAAATTTGTGATGACCTGCTATTTTTTTCCATCAAAAAAAAAATCGCAGGTCAAATCTAACATCACCTGCTATTTATGAAGCTGGACAGCTATTTTTTTTTCTACATGTGCAAATCCACCAATAAGGCCTCTGTTAATTAATCTTTAGCTTCTCATGACCTTGGGAGGAAATTATGATGATGCTGAATTCTGTAATTATTAATTATTTGACTGCTTTAAGACATTGCAATAAAAAAGAAGTTTTATGTATGTGGTATTACTGTCTCCACTAAAACTTCGCTGACTGTCCAACTAAAAATGAGGTGGGCGTTTTTTATATTTATTATTATTAATTTTTTTATTTGGCACACATGTTCTTTAAAACTGAGCACCAATGGAAAGTTGATGTCAACTTTGATATGTCAAAGACAACTATTTCCCCTAATTTCTGCAATTAGAACTGCAAAAGCCTTGTTGACTGAATCATGTGGACTATATATACTTATATTTATCAAAAATCTCCCCTTGTAAATTGCTGATTGCAATAAATTAGAATCAGCCACCAGAGTCCCGTTGGAATTATCAATTAACTGAAATGTCTGCTTAGAAAAACTTCAGCTTGTGAATAGAAGCCCAGGAAAAGAGGCCAACAATATTATTTACCATCGGTACCAACTGGAAAAAAAACCCAAAAGATAGTCCGATTCCGTTTCGTAACAGGTCCGACTTTTGCATGCACCGGACCACCGCGCATGAATTGACGCGCAGCAACCGGAAGTGAAATTGGCGCGGGAAATGTTGACAGAGAAATCCAACAACAATGGCCAAAGATTGGCTTGGAATAAATTTTCAATGGATTATTTCTTGGATTGTCCGTTGCTTCAGATAGATCTAGACTCCTAAAAGGTATTTACGAAAATTGATCGCATTTTATCGTTTTTGCTGGATGAAATCCTACCTTCCGCATGCGACAGATAGATTTTTTTGCAACTTGTCACGGGAAAAATTCACTTGCCGGCGGCGGTAGGTAGGCAGGCGTTATTTCGACCGCTGCCTTGTTCTGCAGATTTTATTTTTTTAGTGGAGTATTTGTACGATGATATCGCCCACGAAGAATTCAATTTACGTTGTGTGCAACGGAAACAAAATTATATATAGGTAGGAAACTAAGGAATGGCCAGGAAAATTATGGCCTGCTACTTTCGGTCGAGATTTTTTTTCTTAGCAGGTCATTTTCCACATCGCCTGCTTTGTCAAAATTTTGGCCTGCTTTTAGCCAATAGCAGGCCGCCATTTCGAACGCTGGTATCCCCCTAATATTTCAATCACAGGAAGTGAAATTTCCCACCATAAAATCTGGGGTTAATTAAATTTATTGAAACAGGAAGTTGACAAAAGCATGTATATAATCCATTATTTCAATTTATTTTAGAGGTTGATTAAATTTATTAGACCACTGATTGCATTTTGTCCCAAACTTAAGGGTGATTGAATTTGATATGGGGATTGATTTACCACACCCACTTGGTTTTCAAGCAATATTGGGGAGAAGAAACAATTTAACACCGCTTACATGTAAAACAACATCAATACCTGGAAACAGTTTGAGCTATACATGTATGTATAAATAACAAGTCTTCTATGGTGGGAATGTACCCTCTATAACAACTGCGCAATAAGCTTACTACTGCAGCAAGTACTGGTAAACAGGTTGTCTGGTCCCCATTAAAGCCCCACCTTTCAATCCTGAAGTGGTCTGATAACAATATAGCAGTCACATGTTATGCCTGGCCACCTGCAGGATGTACAGCCCATTCATATGAACAAATATTCTATGGATGTTAGTTCCCAGAAATGTGTGAGGTCATGTGACCTTTGATGGAGGCTCTCTACCGATATTTCCCACATTTTGAACTGGAATTTGTCGGATAAAAGAAAGCAGTGTGATCAATGGACAAGCGCATTACCATAAACACATCAGGGTTCGAATTTAGTCTGTAGTCTAGTGAAAATCTCGCGCTATTTAAATTGTTATGTCCTGTCTTGTCAAGCTTGTTAGGTGAACCCCTGAATTGTCATTCTTGATGTATGATCACTTCATGGACTGGTCTGAATTGATCAAAATCTTAACGCTGCCTATGTAGATTAACTATATGAAATGTTGAAATAGTATAAATATGTTTATGATTTCAGAATATTGTTCTCAGGTATTAATATTACATGCAAACTTGAAGCTACAAGTATCATGTCGGCTATAATGTTTTTTCATTTAATGTTGGGACAGTGCCAAGTGGAGATGACATTTCTGTGACCAGACCATCAATGTGTATCTGCTTTACTTAGGTTGACATTTATATGGAAGGAGCATGATTATTTATTCGCTGTTCTGCAGTATTGGATTAAAAATGTACCTATGCAACTTTTTTTTGTTTTTCAAAGATCAAAATTAACGAGAGGAATTCTTATTATCTATTTTCAGACATTTTAAGATATTGTCAACATTGATGTGAAGATGAATTCGGGGGATAATATACAGCACAGCCAACCTGAAGATGATGCGAGGGCAGTACTGCTGCCATCCGCAGCCCTACACACTCCTGTTATACAACGATTTCAGCAGTGGTCAGACGGGGAACCCTACGTAAATCTCCTCGTCAAAGGTAAACCTGTTCTTTCCTTTGGAATGCAGACATTTGAACCTACATACCTTACTTCTCAAAAGTTATTAAAAACAATCAAAAAAATATTTTGGAATTGTACAATCTGAATTTCTTTTGCAGGCAATGAGGACAAAGATAAAGTTTTGCACCAGCC